>CAJQUW010013620.1:0-90000 GCA_907163375.1 Prostheceraeus crozeri | reverse complement strand
TTATGAAACACTAAATACAAATACGTGTGGTTACTTGTGATAAAGAAAAGAATGGAAACTAGTATCGATGTCACTGGGAACCGGAGTGGAAGCAATACTAGTAATAACTGCGGATAAGACTAATTGCGTAAAGAGGGGAAGAATTAAAAAACTAGATTACCAGTTGAATGACACAAGATGGATAATTAGGCAAAATGCATGTCAATTGAAAATCTATTAACGAAGTTGTTCGTTTAAGTTTTTGGAGCGATAGAAACTGGGTCTCACTTTGTCCTTGCCGAAGATGCTTTGGGCCACGGAGACGATGTGATGGGAGCAGTCCGAGTGTGGAAGGATCAGATTGGTTTTGTTGTTGGAGACGGAGGAGGAGAGAGAGTTGAGGCCTTGGGGTAGAGAGTCTGGAATTCGGCGATGATATTTGCTTCCTGTATTTTCCTTTTCTGAGGGTTAGTGATAACTTTGAGTCCGATGAACGAGAAGTCTTCTAAGTTGCATAATGTGGAGAAGTGATTGGCTACGTGATTTGATGAGTTTCGTGCGATGTTGTAGAGGTGTTCAGCGATTCTCCTTTTGAGGGGCCTGCCTGTTTCGCCAATGTATCGCAAGCTACAGCGTGTACAGGTGATTTGATAGATGACGTTTTGTGTATCACATGAGATGTTGTGGTTGATAGCATAAGAAATGTCCTTGCTAGGGTGTGAATACGATAGGGTTGTTGTCGTGTATCTGCAAGTCTTACATTCTCGGTTGCATGGATAGTTTCCTGTGTTCCAATTGGCGTGTTGTTTGGTTAGGGAGATGACCTTGTTCTTGGCCGTTCGGATCATAGATCGGGTGTAACCTTGCATTTTCCAAACTTTCGATACTTGCTCAAACGTATGCTGGAAAGCAGTTTTCGTGGAGCTGTGTGTTGCGAAACGCATGATCTCGGAGAAGACAATTCCACGGAAGGTGTGTTGCGGATGATGGGATGAGCGGGATAGGACCATGAGGGAATCCGTCGGCTTGGAGAAAAGTTTGAATTGCAGTGTTCGATTTTGAATGTTTACTGTCAGGTCGAGGAAATTTACTTCGGTCCCGAATGACAAGGTGAGCCGGATGTACTGATGCATGGAGTTAAGTTTTGAATGGAATTCTTTGAGTGATTCTTTCCCATGAGGCCAGATGCCAAAGATATCATCTTGGTATCGTTTCCAAAAGGAGGGTTGTTGATCACAGGTGGTGGTGATGGTATTTTCCCAGTTTGCCATGAAGAGATTGGCGTAGGAGCCGCCGAAGCTTTTGCCCATGGCTACTCCATGATGCTGCAGCCATCTTCTGTTATTAAAGACAAAATCATTAGAAGTGAGGAGTAGTCGGAGAATATTGATGAGGGAAAGGTCTGGTCTTTTCGGGTTCGGGTATTGACGTAGGAAGCTGGAAATTGTCTGTATTCCTTCGTTGGTAGGGATGTTGGTATATAAAGATTCGACGTCCATTGTGAAGAGGATATCATTTTCGTTGATTTTGGTTGTTCTGAGTAAGGCTATCAGATGATTTGAGTCTCGTAGGTAGCTGCTTTGGAGTTCACAGATGGGTTTGAGGAAGTGGTCGATCAAATTGCATGCATTCCTTGTAGCAGACCGAGTGTCGGAGACTACCGGTCGACCTGGCGGCATGCCTGGTGTTGGCCATTTGTTTTTGTGGAGCTTCGGTAGGAGATTGAAGGTTCTGTCTTGGTAAAGCGTTGTGGGGAGGAGAAATGTGAGTTCTTTCTTAGTTAGAAATTGACGTTGATGAAGATCTCTGAGGATGCGGGTTAAGGAGGTTATAATTGCGGGGCTGGGGTCATTGTCGATCAGTCTGTAATAATCCTGCTGTTGAAGTTGCCTTTCTGCCTCTCGTTCATATTGTTTTGTTGCCATTATCACCCACTTGCGTCCTTTGTCCGAAGGTCTTATTGTAATGTTGGAATTATTTTGCAATCTTGTTATTTCGTTGCGGAGACTAATTGGGAGGTTAGCAGTTGAGTGGCATTCATGTGCAGTATTGAGTATGGAGCGGGTTGCCTGCCTTAGACGTTCAGTTTTTTCTAGTGTTGGGGTTGGAATCATTTCCAGCGATGGAAAGCGGGTATTTGGAAGTAGGCCAAAACGTTGGTTTGGTAGAGGAATGTCTGGAAGGATTGATTTCCAAAGAACTTTACGGATGAAATCATTGACTTGATGTCTAATATGGTTGTGCTGATTGACATTCGGCGTAGAGACAAATCCAGGGGAGAGGAGGAAAAGTTCGTAGGTGTCATTGGTGGGAGTGAAGTTGGGGTCCAGGATGACTAGGTTGAGGTACGGTAGTGCCTTGAGCTTTGCGGAGTTTAGTTTAAATAATTTGCTATGGTTCTGTAAGTGTTTTCAGTGGTGGCAGGGCTCCAATCGTGGCCAGCAATGGCAAAGTCGAGCTGTGCAGGAATATGCAGGCATGATGAGGGTGCTTTGTTGATGATGTAATTGTTCAGCTCTTGGCAGTTGGATTTCTCCTCTTCGGAGTAGCTTAATGCGATGCCTGCTAAGTGGACAAACCGCTTGGCATTGGGAAAAAGTCTCTCTGATTCTTTGAGGATGCCTTGGATAGCTATGCGGTTTGAGGTTAATTTGTTTGATCTGTCTTTGGCACTGATGACAATTATGAATTTTTGTACTCTGAGGTAGGTATGACTGACTGCTTTGAGAGATTCACGGAGGATGGAGAGTTTGCCTTTGTTGTGTGCGAAGACATAGGTATCGTCGTGGATGAAGTTTGCAATGTTCAAATCACCGCAGATTACGTTCTTCTGAAGATCAAGTGCGAACCTCTGTTGTATTTGCGATTTTCTTGCAGATTTAGGAGGGGTAGCAATAGGGGTTCCAAACAGATCTAATTGGGAAGTTGAAATGACTGGAGAAGTAGGGAGTCGCTTGCGTTGTCTGAGTGGATCAGGGGAAGCGACAGAGCCCTGCCGGTTGTCTTGGTTCGTGTCGCTTAAAAGGTTGCCATTATTTTCAATCTGTGGAGAATCCAGGTGGATAAGTCGATTGTCGACGTCTGTGGTGAAGGAGGAGGATTAAGTGGTGCAGGAGCAGGTTGATTGAGAATGGCTAGGTTGGCTGGGTTTGTCGAAGCATTCTTCACTCGTGCTTGCTTAGGAAGGCGTTGTGGTAAAGCCTGCGGATCGGTATATGCCTCAGTGGAAGGAGGAAGCTGAGGCTTTGCTGGTGCAGCTTCAGAAGGGCCATTCTGGTTGGTAGTTGTGTTGGCCAAAGCCAGTTGAAGAAGTGGTATTTGAGGACTTTCTTGGGTGGGAGCACTAACTGTGGTTCCTGTGACACTGCTTTCGGGGTGGAGAACTTCGTCTGGGTCAGTTGGTTGAAGTTCTCTGATGCGATCTAGTGCATTGGCGAGACAGGAGTCATTCAACTTTCTTCCAAGTTGGCGTTTGGCCCATTTCGTGACGATGGAGAGGGATTTACCGAGGAGGGCGTTGGGTAGAGATGTAGCGCGAATGGAGTCTTCTACTTTTGAAATAATCAGGTTGTAATGCGAACATAATAGTTTGATAACATTGTCAAGCCATTCCTTTGAGATAGAGTGGGCGGAGACTTTGAAGTTGTCATCGATGAAGGCAGGACGTAGTTGTTGCTCAAGTCTAGAAGCTGTCTTCTGAAGGGAGGCAGGGGTTCGAAGTTTGATAATGTCAAGGTGGTGGTGGCATTTGACCAGTTGAAAGTGGGCACGAGTTATGTGGAAGAGATGCGGTGGAAGTGCTAGTTCGGACGATGTGTGCTGAAAACTGTGGTTGGATGACAGTCTTGGAGGCTGGGGAGAGCTGAAGCCTCCGGTCAGAGGTGCTCGAGGTTGACTAAATCCGCCTGTAAGAGGTCTTCTGTACACCGACTGGTGTTGGCTGTGTGGGTTGCCTTGGGGGGTTGGCAGAATTGTTCGACGGGAGCTGGAATTTGAGTGGTAAGGTCGACGATTGCAGGGAGTGGAATTGCTGTGACGTCGTTGGAGATTGAGGGTAGTTGGATGATGGTTGAGGCGACGTTGTTGGAACATGCTGCAGGAGAAGTCAGGTGCTGGGCGAGAGAGGGGGAGAGAGAGGGTGGTAAAAAATACTAAATAATTGAGAACTAAAGTGTGCTGGATATCCGGATTTCGTTATTGACTTCTTCAGTCCAGCGAAAATTGATGCAATGAGAATGACATAAAAATTTACATTTACGAATGCGAGTGGGTTAACCAATTGACAAATGAAATTAACTTTGAGGGAAGTGGTTGGTCATCTAAAGAAAATGCGTGCGGGTGGTCAAGGGATGAGAGTTTTGTTATACAATGAAAAGTTGGTCAGGGAGGGGGCAAGGGATTGAAGAAACTGAAGAGAGAGAGAGGGGCGGAGTCAAGTGGATGTCCTAACAATGGGGAACCTGTACATATGGGCGGTGGAGGTGTTAGATTACGGTATGGGATGGCGTCAGAAATGGACAAACTAAGAATGATTGTAGAAAAGATGACAGGACCTGAAATATTTGAAATTGAAAGAGGATGGACTGGATTATGGCGACAAGGGAAAGTTACATAGGAGGCGTAGGGCCGAGAAATTTGAACGGAAATGTAGGAAATAAAGATTTAACATCTACCGGAAATACGAACAGAGCTGTCAAAATTAAAAAAAATGGTAATTAATAGCAAATGGTGGGAGATGGAGAGACAAATGAGCGAAAGGAATAAATTAAATACAACTATTGTAGTAGATAATGCGAAGAGTGGAAAATGCTAGAAGGAAAATTGATAATCATAATAAAATAACGAATAGCAAGAAAGTAAAGGGAGCCGTAGAGACGGGGGGTTTTAACAACTAACACAAAGGTAAAAGGAGTTGACGAGATTAAATACTGGTAATTATTAGCCAATGATGGAGATGGAGAGACAAATGAACGAGATAGTGCAAAAGGAACAAATTAAATACAAATGTAGTAGATAATGCGATGAGTGGAAAGTTCTAAGAGGAAAATTGTTAATCATAATTAAATAGCTAATAGCAAGAAGGTAAATAGAAGCATAGAGACTGAAGGATGAGGACCCTATAATGAAAAATAGTGCAGCATCTAAATGGTCTAGTAGAAAAGCTTACATTGAATGTGGATAAAGAAGAGGGTAAGGACTAAGCCTAGGAAAAAAGTGGCTAGTGGAAGAGAAAATTACATGCAACATGACTGTCAGCAGTACGAATGCCTACTACAAAAAAAGTAATATAAACCGAAAAGAGTGTTATGAAACACTAAATACAAATACGTGTGGTTACTTGTGATAAAGAAAAGAATGGAAACTAGTATCGATGTCACTGGGAACCGGAGTGGAAGCAATACTAGTAATAACTGCGGATAAGACTAATTGCGTAAAGAGGGGAAGAATTAAAAAACTAGATTACCAGTTGAATGACACAAGATGGATAATTAGGCAAAATGCATGTCAATTGAAAATCTATTAACGAAGTTGTTCGTTTAAGTTTTTGGAGCGATAGAAACTGGGTCTCACTTTGTCCTTGCCGAAGATGCTTTGGGCCACGGAGACGATGTGATGGGAGCAGTCCGAGTGTGGAAGGATCAGATTGGTTTTGTTGTTGGAGACGGAGGAGGAGAGAGAGTTGAGGCCTTGGGGGTAGAGAGTCTGGAATTCGGCGATGATATTTGCTTCCTGTATTTTCCTTTTCTGAGGGTTAGTGATAACTTTGAGTCCGATGAACGAGAAGTCTTCTAAGTTGCATAATGTGGAGAAGTGATTGGCTACGTGATTTGATGAGTTTCGTGCGATGTTGTAGAGGTGTTCAGCGATTCTCCTTTTGAGGGGCCTGCCTGTTTCGCCAATGTATCGCAAGCTACAGCGTGTACAGGTGATTTGATAGATGACGTTTTGTGTATCACATGAGATGTTGTGGTTGATAGCATAAGAAATGTCCTTGCTAGGGTGTGAATACGATAGGGTTGTTGTCGTGTATCTGCAAGTCTTACATTCTCGGTTGCATGGATAGTTTCCTGTGTTCCAATTGGCGTGTTGTTTGGTTAGGGAGATGACCTTGTTCTTGGCCGTTCGGATCATAGATCGGGTGTAACCTTGCATTTTCCAAACTTTCGATACTTGCTCAAACGTATGCTGGAAAGCAGTTTTCGTGGAGCTGTGTGTTGCGAAACGCATGATCTCGGAGAAGACAATTCCACGGAAGGTGTGTTGCGGATGATGGGATGAGCGGGATAGGACCATGAGGGAATCCGTCGGCTTGGAGAAAAGTTTGAATTGCAGTGTTCGATTTTGAATGTTTACTGTCAGGTCGAGGAAATTTACTTCGGTCCCGAATGACAAGGTGAGCCGGATGTACTGATGCATGGAGTTAAGTTTTGAATGGAATTCTTTGAGTGATTCTTTCCCATGAGGCCAGATGCCAAAGATATCATCTTGGTATCGTTTCCAAAAGGAGGGTTGTTGATCACAGGTGGTGGTGATGGTATTTTCCCAGTTTGCCATGAAGAGATTGGCGTAGGAGCCGCCGAAGCTTTTGCCCATGGCTACTCCATGATGCTGCAGCCATCTTCTGTTATTAAAGACAAAATCATTAGAAGTGAGGAGTAGTCGGAGAATATTGATGAGGGAAAGGTCTGGTCTTTTCGGGTTCGGGTATTGACGTAGGAAGCTGGAAATTGTCTGTATTCCTTCGTTGGTAGGGATGTTGGTATATAAAGATTCGACGTCCATTGTGAAGAGGATATCATTTTCGTTGATTTTGGTTGTTCTGAGTAAGGCTATCAGATGATTTGAGTCTCGTAGGTAGCTGCTTTGGAGTTCACAGATGGGTTTGAGGAAGTGGTCGATCAAATTGCATGCATTCCTTGTAGCAGACCGAGTGTCGGAGACTACCGGTCGACCTGGCGGCATGCCTGGTGTTGGCCATTTGTTTTTGTGGAGCTTCGGTAGGAGATTGAAGGTTCTGTCTTGGTAAAGCGTTGTGGGGAGGAGAAATGTGAGTTCTTTCTTAGTTAGAAATTGACGTTGATGAAGATCTCTGAGGATGCGGGTTAAGGAGGTTATAATTGCGGGGCTGGGGTCATTGTCGATCAGTCTGTAATAATCCTGCTGTTGAAGTTGCCTTTCTGCCTCTCGTTCATATTGTTTTGTTGCCATTATCACCCACTTGCGTCCTTTGTCCGAAGGTCTTATTGTAATGTTGGAATTATTTTGCAATCTTGTTATTTCGTTGCGGAGACTAATTGGGAGGTTAGCAGTTGAGTGGCATTCATGTGCAGTATTGAGTATGGAGCGGGTTGCCTGCCTTAGACGTTCAGTTTTTTCTAGTGTTGGGGTTGGAATCATTTCCAGCGATGGAAAGCGGGTATTTGGAAGTAGGCCAAAACGTTGGTTTGGTAGAGGAATGTCTGGAAGGATTGATTTCCAAAGAACTTTACGGATGAAATCATTGACTTGATGTCTAATATGGTTGTGCTGATTGACATTCGGCGTAGAGACAAATCCAGGGGAGAGGAGGAAAAGTTCGTAGGTGTCATTGGTGGGAGTGAAGTTGGGGTCCAGGATGACTAGGTTGAGGTACGGTAGTGCCTTGAGCTTTGCGGAGTTTAGTTTAAATAATTTGCTATGGTTCTGTAAGTGTTTTCAGTGGTGGCAGGGCTCCAATCGTGGCCAGCAATGGCAAAGTCGAGCTGTGCAGGAATATGCAGGCATGATGAGGGTGCTTTGTTGATGATGTAATTGTTCAGCTCTTGGCAGTTGGATTTCTCCTCTTCGGAGTAGCTTAATGCGATGCCTGCTAAGTGGACAAACCGCTTGGCATTGGGAAAAAGTCTCTCTGATTCTTTGAGGATGCCTTGGATAGCTATGCGGTTTGAGGTTAATTTGTTTGATCTGTCTTTGGCACTGATGACAATATGAATTTTTGTACTCTGAGGTAGGTATGACTGACTGCTTTGAGAGATTCACGGAGGATGGAGAGTTTGCCTTTGTTGTGTGCGAAGACATAGGTATCGTCGTGGATGAAGTTTGCAATGTTCAAATCACCGCAGATTACGTTCTTCTGAAGATCAAGTGCGAACCTCTGTTGTATTTGCGATTTTCTTGCAGATTTAGGAGGGGTAGCAATAGGGGTTCCAAACAGATCTAATTGGGAAGTTGAAATGACTGGAGAAGTAGGGAGTCGCTTGCGTTGTCTGAGTTGATAAGGGGAAGCGACAGATCCCTGCCGGTTGTCTTGGTTCGTGTCGCTTAAAAGGTTGCCATTATTTTAAATCTGTGGAGAATACAGTTGGATAAGGTCGATTGTCGACGTCTGTGGTGGTGAAGGAGGAGGATTAAGTGGTGCAGGAGCAGGTTGATTGAGAATGGCTAGGTTGGCTGGGTTTGTCGAAGCATTCTTCACTCGTGCTTGCTTAGGAAGGCGTTGTGGTAAAGCCTGCGGATCGGTATATGCCTCAGTGGAAGGAGGAAGCTGAGGCTTTGCTGGTGCAGCTTCAGAAGGGCCATTCTGGTTGGTAGTTGTGTTGGCCAAAGCCAGTTGAAGAAGTGGTATTTGAGGACTTTCTTGGGTGGGAGCACTAACTGTGGTTCCTGTGACACTGCTTTCGGGGTGGAGAACTTCGTCTGGGTCAGTTGGTTGAAGTTCTCTGATGCGATCTAGTGCATTGGCGAGACAGGAGTCATTCAACTTTCTTCCAAGTTGGCGTTTGGCCCATTTCGTGACGATGGAGAGGGATTTACCGAGGAGGGCGTTGGGTAGAGATGTAGCGCGAATGGAGTCTTCTACTTTTGAAATAATCAGGTTGTAATGCGAACATAATAGTTTGATAACATTGTCAAGCCATTCCTTTGAGATAGAGTGGGCGGAGACTTTGAAGTTGTCATCGATGAAGGCAGGACGTAGTTGTTGCTCAAGTCTAGAAGCTGTCTTCTGAAGGGAGGCAGGGGTTCGAAGTTTGATAATGTCAAGGTGGTGGTGGCATTTGACCAGTTGAAAGTGGGCACGAGTTATGTGGAAGAGATGCGGTGGAAGTGCTAGTTCGGA
Organism: Prostheceraeus crozeri; assembly: GCA_907163375.1. Classification (NCBI taxonomy): domain Eukaryota; kingdom Metazoa; phylum Platyhelminthes; order Polycladida; family Euryleptidae; genus Prostheceraeus; species Prostheceraeus crozeri. Next base: position 80,924 of record CAJQUW010013620.1, on the reverse strand, counting down.
CGATGTGTGCTGAAAACTGCTGTGGTTGGATGACAGTCTTGGAGGCTGGGGAGAGCTGAAGCCTCCGGTCAGAGGTTGCTCGAGGTTGACTAAATCCGCCTGTAAGAGGTCTTCTGTACACCGACTGGTGTTGGCTGTGTGGGTTGCCTTGGGGGGTTGGCAGAATTGTTCGACGGGAGCTGGAATTTGAGTGGTAAGGTCGACGATTGCAGGGAGTGGAATTGCTGTGACGTCGTTGGAGATTGAGGGTAGTTGGATGATGGTTGAGGCGACGTTGTTGGAACATGCTGCAGGAGAAGTCAGGTGCTGGGCGAGAGAGGGGGAGAGAGAGGGTGGTAAAAAATACTAAATAATTGAGAACTAAAGTGTGCTGGATATCCGGATTTCGTTATTGACTTCTTCAGTCCAGCGAAAATTGATGCAATGAGAATGACATAAAAATTTACATTTACCGAATGCGAGTGGGTTAACCAATTGACAAATGAAATTAACTTTGAGGGAAGTGGTTGGTCATCTAAAGAAAATGCGTGCGGGTGGTCAAGGGATGAGAGTTTTGTTATACAATGAAAAGTTGGTCAGGGAGGGGGCAAGGGATTGAAGAAACTGAAGAGAGAGAGAGGGGCGGAGTCAAGTGGATGTCCTAACAATGGGGAACCTGTACATATGGGCGGTGGAGGTGTTAGATTACGGTATGGGATGGCGTCAGAAATGACAAACTAAGAATGATTGTAGAAAAGATGACAGGACCTGAAATAATTGAAATTGAAAGAGGATGGACTGGATTATGGCGACAAGGGAAAGTTACATAGGAGGCGTAGGGCCGAGAAATTTGAACGGAAATGTAGGAAAGATTTAACATCTACCGGAAATACGAACAGAGCTGTCAAAATTAAAAAAAATGGTAATTAATAGCGAATGGTGGGAAGATGGAGAGACAAATGAGCGAAAGGAATAAATTAAATACAACTATTGTAGTAGATAATGCAAGAGTGGAAAATGCTAGAAGGAAAATTGATAATCATAATAAAATAACGAATAGCAAGAAAGTAAAGGAGCCGTAGAGACGGGGGGTTTTAACAACTAACACAAAGGTAAAAGGAGTTGACGAGATTAAATACTGGTAATTATTAGCCAATGATGGGAGATGGAGAGACAAATGAACGAGATAGTGCAAAAGGAACAAATTAAATACAAATGTAGTAGATAATGCGATGAGTGGAAAGTTCTAAGAGGAAAATTGTTAATCATAATTAAATAGCTAATAGCAAGAAGGTAAATAGAAGCATAGAGACTGAAGGATGAGGACCCTATAATGAAAAATAGTGCAGCATCTAAATGGTCTAGTAGAAAAGCTTACATTGAATGTGGATAAAGAAGAAGAGGGTAAGGACTAAGCCTAGGAAAAAAGTGGCTAGTGGAAGAGAAAATTACATGCAACATGACTGTCAGCAGTACGAATGCCTACTACAAAAAAAGTAATATAAACCGAAAAGAGTGTTATGAAACACTAAATACAAATACGTGTGGTTACTTGTGATAAAGAAAAGAATGGAAACTAGTATCGATGTCACTGGGAACCGGAGTGGAAGCAATACTAGTAATAACTGCGGATAAGACTAATTGCGTAAAGAGGGGAAGAATTAAAAAACTAGATTACCAGTTGAATGACACAAGATGGATAATTAGGCAAAATGCATGTCAATTGAAAATCTATTAACGAAGTTGTTCGTTTAAGTTTTTGGAGCGATAGAAACTGGGTCTCACTTTGTCCTTGCCGAAGATGCTTTGGGCACGGAGACGATGTGATGGGAGCAGTCCGAGTGTGGAAGGATCAGATTGGTTTTGTTGTTGGAGACGGAGGAGGAGAGAGAGTTGAGGCCTTGGGGGTAGAGAGTCTGGAATTCGGCGATGATATTTGCTTCCTGTATTTTCCTTTTCTGAGGGTTAGTGATAACTTTGAGTCCGATGAACGAGAAGTCTTCTAAGTTGCATAATGTGGAGAAGTGATTGGCTACGTGATTTGATGAGTTTCGTGCGATGTTGTAGAGGTGTTCAGCGATTCTCCTTTTGAGGGGCCTGCCTGTTTCGCGCCAATGTATCGCAAGCTACAGCGTGTACAGGTGATTTGATAGATGACGTTTTGTGTATCACATGAGATGTTGTGGTTGATAGCATAAGAAATGTCCTTGCTAGGGTTGTGAATACGATAGGGTTGTTGTCGTGTATCTGCAAGTCTTACATTCTCGGTTGCATGATGGATAGTTTCCCTGTGTTCCAATTGGCGTGTTGTTTGGTTAGGGGGATGACCTTGTTCTTGGCCGTTCGGATCATAGATCGGGTGTAACCTTGCATTTTCCAAACTTTCGATACTTGCTCAAACGTATGCTGGAAAGCAGTTTTCGTGGAGCTGTGTGTTGCGAAACGCATGACCTCGGAGAAGACAAGACAATTCCACGGAAGGTGTGTTGCGGATGATGGGATGAGCGGGATAGGACATGAGGGAATCCGTCGGCTTGGAGAAAAGTTTGAATTGCAGTGTTCGATTTTGAATGTTTACTGTCAGGTCGAGGAAATTTACTTCGGTCCCGAATGACAAGGTGAGCCGGATGTACTGATGCATGGAGTTAAGTTTTGAATGGAATTCTTTGAGTGATTCTTTCCCATGAGGCCAGATGCCAAAGATATCATCTTGGTATCGTTTCCAAAAGGAGGGTTGTTGATCACAGGTGGTGGTGATGGTATTTTCCCAGTTTGCCATGAAGAGATTGGCGTAGGAGCCGCCGAAGCTTTTGCCCATGGCTACTCCATGATGCTGCAGCCATCTTCTGTTATTAAAGACAAAATCATTAGAAGTGAGGAGTAGTCGGAGAATATTGATGAGGGAAAGGTCTGGTCTTTTCGGTTTCGGGTATTGACGTAGGAAGCTGGAAATTGTCTGTATTCCTCCTTCGGTTGGTAGGGATGTTGGTATATAAAGATTCGACGTCCATTGTGAAGAGGATATCATTTTCGTTGATTTTGGTTGTTCTGAGTAAGGCTATCAGATGATTTGAGTCTCGTAGGTAGCTGCTTTGGAGTTCACAGATGGGTTTGAGGAAGTGGTCGATCAAATTGCATGCATTCCTTGTAGCAGACCGAGTGTCGGAGACTACCGGTCGACCTGGCGGCATGCCTGGTGTTGGCCATTTGTTTTTGTGGAGCTTCGGTAGGAGATTGAAGGTTCTGTCTTGGTAAAGCGTTGTGGGGAGGAGAAATGTGAGTTCTTTCTTAGTTAGAAATTGACGTTGATGAAGATCTCTGAGGATGCGGGTTAAGGAGGTTATAATTGCGGGGCTGGGGTCATTCTCGATCGGTCTGTAATAATCCTGCTGTTGAAGTTGCCTTTCTGCCTCTCGTTCATATTGTTTTGTTGCCATTATCACCCACTTGCGTCCTTTGTCCGAAGGTCTTATTGTAATGTTGGAATTATTTTGCAATCTTGTTATTTCGTTGCGGAGACTAATTGGGAGGTTAGCAGTTGAGTGGCATTCATGTGCAGTATTGAGTATGGAGCGGGTTGCCTGCCTTAGACGTTCAGTTTTTTCTAGTGTTGGGGTTGGTTGGAATCATTTCCACGATGGAAAGCGGGTATTTGGAAGTAGGCCAAAACGTTGGTTTGGTAGAGGAATGTCTGGAAGGATTGATTTCCAAAGAACTTTACGGATGAAATCATTGACTTGATGTCTAATATGGTTGTGCTGATTGACATTCGCGTAGAGACAAATCCAGGGGAGAGGAGGAAAAGTTCGTAGGTGTCATTGGTGGGAGTGAAGTTGGGGTCCAGGATGACTAGGTTGAGGTACGGTAGTGCCTTGAGCTTTGCGGAGTTTAGTTTAAATAATTTGCTATGGTTCTGTAAGTGTTTTCAGTGGTGGCAGGGCTCCAATCGTGGCCAGCAATGGCAAAGTCGAGCTGTGCAGAATATGCAGGCATGATGAGGGTGCTTTGTTGATGATGTAATTGTTCACTCTTGGCAGTTGGATTTCTCCTCTTCGGAGTAGCCTAATGCGATGCCTGCTAAGTGGACAAACCGCTTGGCATTGGAAAAAGTCTCTCTGATTCTTTGAGGATGCCTTGGATAGCTATGCGGTTTGAGGTTAATTTGTTTGATCTGTCTTTGGCACTGATGACAATTATGAATTTTTGTACTCTGAGGTAGGTATGACTGACTGCTTTGAGAGATTCACGGAGGATGGAGAGTTTGCCTTTGTTGTGTGCGAAGACATAGGTATCGTCGTGGATGAAGTTTGCAATGTTCAAATCACCGCAGATTACGTTCTTCTGAAGATCAAGTGCGAACCTCTGTTGTATTTGCGATTTTCTTGCAGATTTAGGAGGGGTAGCAATAGGGGTTCCAAACAGATCTAATTGGGAAGTTGAAATGACTGGAGAAGTAGGGAGTCGCTTGCGTTGTCTGAGTGGATCAGGGGAAGCGACAGAGCCCTGCCGGTTGTCTTGGTTCGTGTCGCTTAAAAGGTTGCCATTATTTTCAATCTGTGGAGAATCCAGGTGGATAAGGTCGATTGAGAGAGAGAGTGAGAGATGTGATTACGACATATTTAGCATGATTTTTACTTTGATCAAGATAGTTGGCAAACGAAGATATCTGATACAATAGAAATATTGCCATACATTCGGCTAGATATCTAGGATCTGAGATGTCACCAAACATGGTGAATAATTTCACAGAGAGCGAATAATAAACATTACTATCTACTATCCATAAATGCTTGTAGCATAGACTTCTAAGCTTGTAATCTCACATAGAAATAGACAATAGCACACTTTCTATGGTATTATTAATTTCTATGTAGTCATACAATCTACATGATAGACTTTTCTAATCAATATCGTGGTCAAATGACGAACTATGAATGAAATGAAACACGTACTGCTGGTTGATAAGATTTCTATTGATAAAGTAGTTACAATTGATGAATGAAACGATGAAATATAACAAAGGGTAGTTGAAATGCACTGTTGCATTGTTGAATGATCGTGAAAATCACTCATAGGCGTAGACAGCGGACAAGATGATTAAATCTGTCACTCGCTAAAAAGTCTATATCGAGGACGGTTGTCAAGACAGTGAATCAACAAGTTAATCATCATTTCTCAATCACATTTCAGGTACGTACCGTGTTTGCAGTTTCAAAATCATTGATCATGCATATAATTAATTAACCGCTCCTCCGATTATTAATAGGATCACTAATAGGTTAATAATTATAATAATAATAAAATTGACAACATTAAAAATATGAAACCGACTCAACATTAATCATTAAATCTTATGTGCATGATTACCTTGGAAACATATGTAATGTTTGTTTATAATCAAGTTTTGAGTAAATGAAAGCGAATGAAAATGAATTAAAATGTTAATTTTTTTACACAATACATTCCAGCCTTAACATTTTGATTTAAATTATCTGAAGCCCATGTCTTGAACAGATAAGTCTCCTCTCCTATCAAACATCAAACTAATTTGATAGTATTTATTGGTGGATATCGAACGCGCTTCATCCCATCGCTTCATTTCATCATTTTACCATTTCATATTGTAATCACTTCACACCCACAACATTTCATCTTTTTATAAATCATTCATGCATGTTTTGCCACGGCGATGGCTAATAAAGGTTCTTGAGTTCGAGAGAGAGAGATGTGATTACGACATATTTAGCATGATTTTTACTTTGATCAAGATAGTTGGCAAACGAAGATATCTGATACAATAGAAATATTGCCATACATTCGGCTAGATATCTAGGATCTGAGATGTCACCAAACATGGTGAATAATTTCACAGAGAGCGAATAATAAACATTACTATCTACTATCCATAAATGCTTGTAGCATAGACTTCTAAGCTTGTAATCTCACATAGAAATAGACAATAGCACACTTTCTATGGTATTATTAATTTCTATGTAGTCATACAATCTACATGATAGACTTTTCTAATCAATATCGTGGTCAAATGACGAACTATGAATGAAATGAAACACGTACTGCTGGTTGATAAGATTTCTATTGATAAAGTAGTTACAATTGATGAATGAAACGATGAAATATAACAAAGGGTAGTTGAAATGCACTGTTGCATTGTTGAATGATCGTGAAAATCACTCATAGGCGTAGACAGCGGACAAGATGATTAAATCTGTCACTCGCTAAAAGTCTATATCGGAGGACGGTTGTCAAGACAGTGAATCAACAAGTTAATCATCATTTCTCAATCACATTTCAGGTACGTACCGTGTTTGCAGTTTCAAAATCATTGATCATGCATATAATTAATTAACCGCTCCTCCGATTATTAATAGGATTACTAATAGGGTTAATAATTATAATAATAATAAAATTGACAACATCAAAAATATGAAACCGACTCAACATTAATCATTAAATCTTATGTGCATGATTACCTTGGAAACATATGTAATGTTTGTTTATAATCAAGTTTTGAGTAAATGAAAGCGAATGAAATGAATTAAATGTTAATTTTTTTACACAATACATTCCAGCCTTAACATTTTGATTTAAATTATCTGAAGCCCAAGTCTTGAACAGATAAGTCTCCTCTCCTATCAAACATCAAACTAATTTGATAGTATTTATTGGTGGATATCGAACGCGCTTCATCCGCTTCATTTCATCATTTTACCATTTCATATTTCATATTGTATCACTTCACACCCAACCCTCAACATTTCATCTTTTTATAAATCATTCATGCATGTTTTGCCACGGCGATGGCTAATAAAGGTTCTTGAGTTCGAGAGAGAGAGAGAGAGAGAGAGAGATGTGATTACGACATATTTAGCATGATTTTTACTTTGATCAAGATAGTTGGCAAACGAAGATATCTGATACAATAGAAATATTGCCATACATTCGGCTAGATATCTAGGATCTGAGATGTCACCAAACATGGTGAATAATTTCACAGAGAGCGAATAATATACATTACTATATCTACTATCCATAAATGCTTGTAGCATAGACTTCTAAGCTTGTAATCTCACATAGAAATAGACAATAGCACACTTTCCTATGGTATTATTAATTTCTATGTAGTCATACAATCTACATGATAGACTTTTCTAATCAATATCGTGGTCAAATGACGAACTATGAATGAAAATGAAACACGTTACTGCTGGTTGATAAGATTTCTATTGATAAAGTAGTTACAATTGATGAATGAAAACGATGAATATAACAAAGGGTAGTTGAAATGCACTGTTGCATTGTTGAATGATCGTGAAAATCACTCATAGGGTAGACAGCGGACAAGATGATTAAATCTGTCACTCGCTAAAAGTCTATATCGGAGGACGGTTGTCAAGACAGTGAATCAACAAGTTAATCATCATTTCTCAATCACATTTCAGGTACGTACCGTGTTTGCAGTTTCAAAATCATTGATCATGCATATAAATTAATTAACCGCTCCTCCGATTATTAATAGGATTACTAATAGGGTTAATAATTATAATAATAATAAAATTGACAACATTAAAAAAAAATATGAAACCGACTCAACATTAATCATTAAATCTAATGTGCATGATTACCTTGGAAACATATGTAATGTTTGTTTATAATCAAGTTTTGAGTAAATGGAAGCGAATGAAAATGAATTAAATGTTAAATTTTTTTACACAATACATTCCAGCCTTAACATTTTGATTTAAATTATCTGAAGCCCATGTCTTGAACAGATAAGTCTCCTCTCCTATCAAACATCAAACTAATTTGATTAGTATTTATTGGTGGATATCGAACGCGCTTCATCCCATCGCTTCATTTCATCATTTTACCATTTCATATTGTAATCACTTCACACCCACAACATTTCATCTTTTTATAAATCATTCATGCATGTTTTGCCACGGCGATGGCTAATAAAGGTTCTTGAGTTCGAGAGAGAGAGAGAGAGAGAGAGAGAGAGAGAGAGAGAGATGTGATTACGACATATTTAGCATGATTTTTACTTTGATCAAGATAGTTGGCAAACGAAGATATCTGATACAATAGAAATATTGCCATACATTCGGCTAGATATCTAGGATCTGAGATGTCACCAAACATGGTGAATAATTCACAGAGAGCGAATAATAAACATTACTATCTACTATCCATAAATGCTTGTAGCATAGACTTCTAAGCTTGTAATCTCACATAGAAATAGACAATAGCACACTTTCTATGGTATTATTAATTTCTATGTAGTCATACAATCTACATGATAGACTTTTCTAATCAATATCGTGGTCAAATGACGAACTATGAATGAAATGAAACACGTACTTCTGGTTGATAAGATTTCTATTGATAAAGTAGTTACAATTGATGAATGAAACGATGAAATATAACAAAGGGTAGTTGAAATGCACTGTTGCATTGTTGAATGATCGTGAAAATCACTCATAGGCGTAGACAGCGGACAAGATGATTAAATCTGTCACTCGCTAAAAGTCTATATCGGAGGACGGTTGTCAAGACAGTGAATCAACAAGTTAATCATCATTTCTCAATCACATTTCAGGTACGTACCGTGTTTGCAGTTTCAAAATCATTGATCATGCATATAATTAATTAACCGCTCCTCCGATTATTAATAGGATTACTAATAGGGTTAATAATTATAATAATAATAAAATTGACAACATTAAAAATATGAAACCGACTCAACATTAATCATTAAATCTTATGTGCATGATTACCTTGGAAACATATGTAATGTTTGTTTATAATCAAGTTTTGAGTAAATGAAAACGAATAAAAATGAATTAAATGTTAATTTTTTTACACAATACATTCCAGCCTTAACATTTTGATTTAAATTATCTGAAGCCCATGTCTTGAACAGATAAGTCTCCTCTCCTATCAAACATCAAACTAATTTGATAGTATTTATTGGTGGATATCGAACGCGCTTCATCCCATCGCTTCATTTCATCATTTTACCATTTCATATTTCATATTGTAATCACTTCACACCCACAACATTTCATCTTTTTATAAATCATTCATGCATGTTTTGCCACGGCGATGGCTAATAAAGGTTCTTGAGTTCGAGAGAGAGAGAGAGAGAGAGAGAGAGATGTGATTACGACATATTTAGCATGATTTTTACTTTGATCAAGATAGTTGGCAAACGAAGATATCTGATACAATAGAAATATTGCCATATATTCGGCTAGATATCTAGGATCTGAGATGTCACCAAACATGGTGAATAATTTCACAGAGAGCGAATAATAAACATTACTATCTACTATCCATAAATGCTTGTAGCATAGACTTCTAAGCTTGTAATCTCACATAGAAATAGACAATAGCACACTTTCTATGGTATTATTAATTTCTATGTAGTCATACAATCTACATGATAGACTTTTCTAATCAATATCGTGGTCAAATGACGAACTATGAATGAAATGAAACACGTACTGCTGGTTTATAAGATTTCTATTGATAAAGTAGTTACAATTGATGAATGAAACGATGAAATATAACAAAGGGTAGTTGAAATGCACTGTTGCATTGTTGAATGATCGTGAAAATCAACTCATAGGCGTAGACAGCGGACAAGATGATTAAATCTGTCACTCGCTAAAAGTCTATATCGGAGGACGGTTGTCAAGACAGTGAATCAACAAGTTAATCATCATTTCTCAATCACATTTCAGGTACGTACCGTGTTTGCAGTTTCAAAATCATTGATCATGCATATAATTAATTAACCGCTCCTCCGATTATTAATAGGATCACTAATAGGGTTAATAATTATAATAATAATAAAATTGACAACATTAAAAATATGAAACCGACTCAACATTAATCATTAAATCTTATGTGCATGATTACCTTGGAAACATATGTAATGTTTGTTTATAATCAAGTTTTGAGTAAATGAAAACGAATAAAAATGAATTAAATGTTAATTTTTTTACACAATACATTCCAGCCTTAACATTTTGATTTAAATTATCTGAAGCCCATGTCTTGAACAGATAAGTCTCCTCTCCTATCAAACATCAAACTAATTTGATAGTATTTATTGGTGGATATCGAACGCGCTTCATCCCATCGCTTCATTTCATCATTTTACCATTTCATATTGTAATCACTTCACACCCACAACATTTCATCTTTTTATAAATCATTCATGCATGTTTTGCCACGGCGATGGCTAATAAATGTTCTTGAGTTCGAGAGAGAGAGAGGGAGAGAGGGAGAGAGGGAGAGAGGGAGATAGGGGGAGAGAGAGATAGGGGGAGAGAGAGATAGGGGGAGAGAGAGATAGGGGGAGAGAGAGATAGGGGGAGAGGGAGAGAGGGAGAGAGGGAGAGAGGGAGAGAGGGAGAGAGGGAGAGAGGGAGAGAGGGAGAGAGGGAGAGAGGGAGAGAGGGAGAGAGGGAGAGAGGGAGAGAGAGAGAGAGAGAGAGAGATAGGGGGAGAGGGGGAGAGAGAGAGATAGGGGGAGAGAGAGAGATAGGGAGAGAGAGAGAGAGATGTGATTACGACATATTTAGCATGATTTTTACTTTGATCAAGATAGTTGGCAAACGAAGATATCTGATACAATAGAAATATTGCCATACATTCGGCTAGATATCTAGGATCTGAGATGTCACCAAACATGGTGAATAATTTCACAGAGAGCGAATAATAAACATTACTATCTACTATCCATAAATGCTTGTAGCATAGACTTCTAAGCTTGTAATCTCACATAGAAATAGACAATAGCACACTTTCTATGGTATTATTAATTTCTATGTAGTCATACAATCTACATGATAGACTTTTCTAATCAATATCGTGGTCAAATGACGAACTAATGAATGAAATGAAACACGTACTTCTTTCTGGTTGATAAGATTTCTATTGATAAAGTAGTTACAATTGATGAATGAAACGATGAAATATAACAAAGGGTAGTTGAAATGCACTGTTGCATTGTTGAATGATCGTGAAAATCACTCATAGGCGTAGACAGCGGACAAGATGATTAAATCTGTCACTCGCTAAAAGTCTTTTTCGGAGTTCGGTTGTCAAGACAGTGAATCAACAAGTTAATCATCATTTCTCAATCACATTTCAGGTACGTACCGTGTTTGCAGTTTCAAAATCATTGATCATGCATATAATTAATTAACCGCTCCTCCGATTATTAATAGGATTACTAATAGGGTTAATAATTATAATAATAATAAAATTGACAACATTAAAAATATGAAACCGACTCAACATTAATCATTAAATCTTATGTGCATGATTACCTTGGAAACATATGTAATGTTTGTTTATAATCAAGTTTTGAGTAAATGAAAACGAATGAAAATGAATTAAATGTTAATTTTTTTACACAATACATTCCAGCCTTAACATATTGATTAAAATTATCTGAAGCCCATGTCTTGAACAGATAAGTCTCCTCTCCTATCAAACATCAAACTAATTTGATAGTATTTTATTGGTGGATATCGAACGCGCTTCATCCCATCGCTTCATTTCATCATTTTATCCATTTCATATTTCATATTGTAATCACTTCACACCCACAACATTTCATCTTTTTATAAATCATTTCATGCATGTTTTGGCCACGGCGATGGCTAATAAAGGTTCTTGAGTTCGAGAGAGAGAGAGAGAGAGAGAGAGAGAGATGTATTACGACATATTTAGCATGATTTTTTTACTTTGATCCAGAGAGTGGGCAAACGAAGATATCTGATACAATAGAAATATTGCCATATATTCGGCTAGATATCTAGGATCTGAGATGTCACCAAACATGGTGAATAATTTCACAGAGAGCGAATAATAAACATTACTATTACTATCCATAAATGCTTGTAGCATAGACTTCTAAGCTTGTAATCTCACATAGAAATAGACAATAGCACACTTTCTATGGTATTATTAATTTCTATGTAGTCATACAATCTACATGATAGACTTTTCTAATCAATATCGTGGTCAAATGACGAACTATGAATGAAATGAAACACGTACTGCTGGTTGATAAGATTTCTATTGATAAAGTAGTTACAATTGATGAATGAAACGATGAAATATAACAAAGGGTAGTTGAAAAGCACTGTTGCATTGTTGAATGATCGTGAAAATCACTCATAGGCGTAGACAGCGGACAAGATGATTAAATCTGTCACTCGCTAAAAGTCTATATCGGAGGACGGTTGTCAAGACAGTGAATCAACAAGTTAATCATCATTTCTCAATCACATTTCAGGTACGTACCGTGTTTTGCAGTTTCAAAATCATTGATCATGCATATAATTAATTAACCGCTCCTCCGATTTATTAATAGGATCACTAATAGGGTTAATAATTATAATAATAATAAAATTGACAACATTAAAAATATGAAACCGACTCAACATTAATCATTAAAATCTTATTGTGCATGATTACCTTGGAAACATAATGTAATGTTTGTTTATAATCAAGTTTTGAGTAAATGAAAACGAATGAAAAATGAATTAAATGTTAATTTTTTTACAACAATACATTCCAGCCTTAACATTTTTGATTTAATTATCTGAAGCCCATGTCTTGAACAGATAAGTCTCCTCTCCTATCAAACATCAAACTAATTTGATAGTATTTATTGGTGGATATCGAACGCGCTTCATCCCATCGCTTCATTTCATCATTTTACCATTTCATATTGTAATCACTTCACACCCACAACATTTCATCTTTTTATAAATCATTCATGCATGTTTTGCCACGGCGATGGCTAATAAATGTTCTTGAGTTCGAGAGAGAGAGAGGGAGAGGAGGGAGGACGAGGGAGAGAGGGAGAATAGGGGAGAGAGAGATAGGGGAGAGAGAGGAGATAGGGGGAGAGAGAGATAGGGAGAGAGGAGAGAGAGGGAGAGAGGGAGAGAGAGGAGAAGAGAGGGAGTGAGGGAGGGAGAGAGGGAGAAGAGGGAGAGAGGGAGTGAGAGGAGAGAGAGGGAGAGAGAGGAAGAGGGAGAGGGTTGAGGGGGAGGGAGGGAGAGAGGGAGAGAGGGAGAGAGGGAGAGGAAATAGGGAGAGAGGGAAGAGAGGGAGTGAGGGAGAGAGGGGAGAAGGGGAGAGAGTGGAAGAGGGTGAGAGGGAGAGAGGGAGAGAGGGAGAGGGAAGAGTGGGAGAAGAGGGAGAGAGGGAGAGAGGGAGAGAGTGAGAGTGAGAGGGAGAGAGGGTGAGAGGGAGAGAGGGAGAGAGGGAGAGAGGAGAGAGGGAGAGGAGAGGAGAGAGGGAGAGAGGAGAGGAGAGAGGGAGAGAGGGTGAGAGGGAGAGAGAGAGAGGGAGAGAGGGAGAGGGAGAGAGGGGACGAGAGGGAGGAGAGGGGGAGAGGGAGGCGAGGGGGAGAGGGGGAGGAGGAGAGGGGGAGAGGGAGAGGGAGAGGTGAAGGGTGGGAGAGGGAGTGAGGGGGATGGAGGGAGAGGGAGTGGGAGAGGGAGAGGGAGAGGGAGAGAGAGGAGAGGGAGAGGGAGAGGGATGAGGGATACGAGGGAGAGAGAGGGAGAGGGAAGAGGAGAGGAGAGAGGGAGAGGGTGAGGGAGAGATAGAGAGAGGGGGAGAGGGGGGAGGAGGGAGAGGGTGATGGGAATAGGGGACGAGAGGCGAGGAGAGAGGAGAGAGTGGGAGGGAGGAGGGAGAGGGAGAGGGAGGGAGGGAGAGGGAGAGGGAGGGAGGGAGAGGGAGAGGGAGTGGGAGGGAGAGGGGGAGTGAGAGAAGGGGGAGGAGTGAGGAGAGGATGTAGAGGAGAGGAAGGTGAGGAGGTTAGAGAAAGTGGTGGGTGGTTGTGGGGAGGAGAGGTAGAGGGATGGAGGTAGAGGGAGAGAGGTAGAGGAGAGGGAAAGTGTGAGGGAGGAGAGGTAGATAAAGGGAGGGAAGGTAAAGAGGGAGGAGTAAGGAGGGTTGGAGGGAGGGAGGTAGAGGGAGGGAGGTAGAGGGAGGGAGGTAGAGGGAGGGAGGTAGAGGGAGGGAGGGATGGAGGTGAGTTGAGGGTAGAGGGAGGGAGGGAGAGGAGAGGTTAGAGTGGAGAGGGGAGAGTGAAGGTGAGGGAGAGGGAGAAGAGGGAGAGGGAGAGGGTGTGGAGGAGTGGGAGAGGGAGTGGAGGAGAGGAGGAGGTAAGAGGGGAGAAGGGAGAGGGAGGAGGTAGAGGAGAGGGAATGAGGGAGGGAGGTAGAGGGAGAGGGAGATGGAGGGAGGTAGAGGGAGAGGGAGAGGAGTAGAGGAGAGGAGAGGGAGGAGTAGAGGAGAGAGGGTAGAGGAGAGTAGATGAGAGAGGGATGGAGTAAGGGAGAGGATGGAGGAGAGAGAGAGGGAGGGAGGTTTTTTTTGTTTAGTTTTTTTTAGTATAGGTGTGGTTTTTTTAGAGGGTTTATATAGTCATTTGTAGGATTTGAGGGGTATTTTTCGTTTGTGCTAGTAGTGATTTTTTTGTAGGGTTTTGAGTGGGATTGAATTTAGGGGTAGTGATTTTGTGTTAGTTGTTTGTGTTTTTTTTTGGGTTTTTATTTATTTGTTGGATTGTTTTTAGTGTAGTGAGTATTGCTTTAGTTGGGTTATTTTATGTTTCTAGTTTGTGAGGTTAGTTGAGTTGTTTTAGTTTAGTAGTCTTTGAGTAGTAGTTAGTTTTGTTTTTTATTATTTAGAGTATGTGTAGTTGATTTGAGTAAGTAGAGTTATTTTTTGTAGGGGGGTGGGGGTTTTTAGTTAGTAGAGGGAATTTTTTTGTAGTTTGTAGGGTTTATAGTTAATTTTATAGATTTATATTTAGAGGATTTTTGTTTGTTATTTTTTTTTTTTATTAGAGGTATTGTTTTATGTAGAGTTTTTGTTTAGTTGTTCTAGGGTTATTTTAGTTTTTTTAGGTTAGGTTTTAGAGGGATGATTATTATTGTTATAGATTTTTTTAGTTTTAGGGTTTGTTTTGTTTTGTATTATTTGATAGTTTATGATTTATGTTGTAGGGTTTTAAGAGTTTTATTTTTTGGATAGAGGGGATGTTTAGGATGCTTAGATATTTGTAGAGGGAGTTTGGTTTGTATGTAGTGTATTTTTTTTTTTTAAGTTTTAGTTAGTAATTTTTTTAGGTTGTTTAGTTTTTATTATTTTTATTTTAGTGTAGCGGCGTTTAGCATTTTGGTATTGTTAGGTATTTTTATTATTAGTAGGAATTTAGGTTTTTATGGTTTAGTAGGTTAGTTTTTGAGGTTTATGGATGTAGGTTTTTTTATTTTTTTTAAGGTTTAGTTTTTTTTTTAGTTGTTATTTCTTTTATTGTAGGTTTTTATTATAGGGTTTGTTTGTTAGAGTTGTTATTAGAGGGGAGAGGTTAGTTTTTTTTTTAAGTAAGAATGTAGAGGGGTTTTTTTGGTAGTTTTTTTAGTATTTTTTTATTTTTTTGTTTTTTTTTTTTAGTTTTTTGAGTTTTTTTTATGCCAGTTCGCGCGCGCGCGCTTTTTTATTCGACGCGCGGTTAATTTTTTATAGGGTTTTAGATGTAGGTAGTGTAGGTTTTGGTTAGTTTTAGTGGTTATTTTTTTTAGGTATATATTGTTAGTGTTTTTAGTATTATTGGTTTTAGTTTTACTAGTTTTTTTTTTTTTCGTGGTTGGGTAAGTTTTAATATTTGTTTTTTTTTTTTAGTGTATAGTGTTTGTTTATAGTTTTTTTTTTGATAGTAGATTAGTTTTTGTTGGTTTTGTAGTTTATTGTTATTTAAGCTTTTTTTTATTTTTTTTATATTTTAGAAATTGGTTAGTTAGAGGGTTTTAGTTGTTTTAGTATTATTAGTGTTTGTTTTTTTTAGGTTATTAGTTTTAGTAGTTTTATGTATTTTTGGTTTTTTTTATATTTGTTAGAATGTAGTTTAGGGTAGATTAGTTTTTTTTGTAGTTATAGTGTTAGGTTTTTTGTTTTTTAGAAATTTTTTTTGTAGTTTTTTTTTAATTTGGAGTTGAGGATTATTAGGTTTTGTTTTTGTTTTTTTTTTTTTTGATTTAAGTAGTTTTTGTATTAGTTTTAGCTTAGGTTTGTTATTTTTAGCCAACTTTTTATTTGTTAGATTTTGTTTTTTTTTTTTTTTTAGTTTTAGGTTGTTTTAGGTTTAGGATAGTTCTTTGTTTTAGGTTTTTGGTTTTTTTTTTTAGGTTTGGTTTTATAGAGTAGTTTTTTAATTTAGAGTTTTTTGTCGTTTTTTTTTTTTTTTTGATTTTTTTTTTAGTTGTTTTTTTTTAATTTAGGAATTTAGAATTTTTATTTTTTTTTGTAGTTGATATTTTTTTAGGTTTTTTTAGATAGTAGGTAGTTATAGTGTGTTTTAGATGTGTATGTTGTGTTATTTTTTTTAGATTTTTAGGTAGTTTAGTTTATAGGGTTTTGTTTGGTAGTAGTTTTTAGTTGTTTTGATGATTTTAGGTTTATTTAAGTTTAGGTGTTTTTAGGTTATAGGTTTTTTAGTTTGTATGGTTATTTTTAGTTTTTTTTTTGTTTTTGTGTTAGATTTGTTGTTTGTTTTATGGGTTTTTAGGGTTTTTTTAGAGTTAGATGTATTAGTGTTAGTTTGTTTTTTTAGATTTGTGGTTAGGTAGGTTTTATTTAGTATTTGTAGTTTTTTTTAGTTAGTTCTTGGTTATTTAGGATAGGTAGAGATGAGTATTAGTTATGGTTGATAATTTTTCTTTAGATGATTGTTAGATAGTGGGATTTATTTTTATCGTAGTAGAGGGAGATTTTTTTATTAGTAGGAATGGTTTTTAGTGGTTATGCTTAGATTTGTAGTTTTTTACTTAGAGGTTAAATAGGGTATTTTTAGATTTTTTTATTTAGTTTTTTGTTTTGTTAAGAGTTATTAGGAAAATAGGAAATTTTTTGTGTATGGTTTGTTTAGGTTTTAGCTTTGTGTTAGTTATGATTTTTTTTTGTTTATTAGTTGTTAGAGGGTTTGAGAGGTTTTGATTTTTTTGGGTTTAGTAGTTTATTAGGTTTTTTAGGGATTTTTGTATTTAGATTATATTTTTTATGGATTAGGGGGTTCTTAAGTTTGTTAGGTAGTTTATTTTTTTATAGGTTTTACGTTTAGTGTTTTTTAGGTTAGAGTTGTTTATTTTTTAGGTTAGTATTAGAGGGAGTAGGTTGATTATGTGTTTTTTAGTTTTTAGAGTTTTAGCTTTTTTTTATGTATATTGTCTTTTATTTTGTTTTATTTAGAATTTTTGTTTTTAGATTTTATGTGAGAGGGGTAGTTTTAGTTAGTTTATTAGTGTTGTGGTATAGTTATTAATTTATTAGTGTAGTATGTTGTTTTTTTTTTAGGAGAGGGTTTTTTATTATTTTTAGTTGTTATAGAGGGTGTTTTATTAGAGGGATTAGTTGTAGTAGTGGTTTTATAGGTTTGTAGTTAGTTTTAGAGGTTTATATTTATTTTTATGTATTTGTAGTATTTATTTAGAGGTATATTTTGTTTATTAGTAGTTTTAGTTAGAGTTGTGTAGTTTATATGTTTAGTTAGTGTTTTGGTATTGTTGTATTGTTTTATTTTTAGTATATTTTTAGTATGTTTAGAGGTGAGAGGGAGGGAGGGAGGTAGAGGGAGAGGGAGGGAGGTAGAGGGCGAGGGAGGGAGGTAGAGGGAGAGGGAGAGGGAGAGGTAGAGGGAGAGGTAGAGGGAGAGGGAGAGGGAGAGGGAGGGAGGTAGAGGGAGAGGTAGAGGGAGGGAGGTAGAGGGAGAGGGAGGGAGGTAGAGGGAGGGAGGTAGAGGGAGAGGGAGGGAGGTAGAGGGAGGGAGGTAGAGGGAGGGAGGTAGAGGGAGGGAGGGAGAGGGAGGTAGAGAGAGGGAGGGAGGTAGAGAGAGGGAGGGAGGTAGAGAGAGGGAGGGAGGTAGAGAGAGGGAGGGAGGTAGAGAGAGGGAGGTAGGTAGAGAGAGGGAGGTAGGTAGAGAGAGGGAGGTAGGTAGAGAGAGAGGGAGGTAGGTAGAGAGAGAGGGAGGTAGGTAGAGAGAGGGAGGTAGGTAGAGAGAGGGAGGTAGGTAGAGAGAGGGAGGTAGGTAGAGAGAGGGAGGTAGGTAGAGAGAGGGAGGTAGGTAGAGAGAGAGGGTGAGGTAGAGAGAGAGGGTGAGGTAGAGAGAGAGGGTGAGGTAGAGAGAGAGGGTGAGGTAGAGAGAGAGGGTGAGGTAGAGAGAGAGGGTGAGGTAGAGAGAGAGGGTGAGGTAGAGAGAGAGGGTGAGGTAGAGAGAGAGGGTGAGGTAGAGAGAGAGGGTGAGGTAGAGAGAGAGGGTGAGGTAGAGAGAGAGAGTGGGTGAGGTAGAGAGAGAGGGTGAGGTAGAGAGAGAGGGTGAGGTAGAGAGAGAGGGTGAGGTAGAGAGAGAGGGTGAGGTAGAGAGAGAGGGTGAGGTAGAGAGAGAGGGTGAGGTAGAGAGAGAGGGTGAGGTAGAGGTAGAGAGAGAGGGTGAGGTAGAGGTAGAGGTAGAGAGAGAGGGAGAGGTAGAGAGAGAGGGAGAGGTAGAGGTAGAGAGGGAGAGGTAGAGAGAGAGGGAGAGGGGGAGGGGGAGAGAGAGGGAGAGAGGGGGAGGGGGAGAGGGAGGGGGAGAGGGGGAGAGAGGGAGGGAGGGAGGGGGAGAGGGGGAGAGAGGGAGGGAGGGAGGGGGAGAGGGGGAGAGAGGGAGGGGGAGAGAGGGAGGGGGAGAGGGGGAGAGAGGGAGGGAGAGAGAGGGAGAGAGAGGGAGAGAGAGATATGCATGTGATTTTTGATAGTGTGAACATAAAGCATAAAATCACAAAAGATCTGCGATGTGGACATGAGTTTCTGATATCCACCATCTATAATCAGGGAGCGAATAGATAATACACCAACAAAATATTATTAGCATTTTGCAGACTATCTTTAGAAATTTGTCCAAAAACATGAAACAATGACAGGAAATCGACATAATAATCGCCATGAAATCAGCTCAATTTATACTAATCTTCTGTATAATGCGCAAGTGTATGTCATACATCACATTGATGCCGACATTACTTAACTACATGCATTTTCTTGAAATCTTACAGTTCCAATTAGGCTCAAAGTATGGGTAAAACTGTCCACGCAAGTGTTGCGATTTGTAAAACTTAGGTCCACAGTCAATTCTCCACTCTTAGGGAGTTCTGTATCCCGACTTCTGTATCATATTATTCATAGACATCCCTGGTGAAAGTATACATACCATTTCCATGTGAATGATGAGGGTTTTCTTAAGT
The DNA here is from genome assembly GCA_907163375.1 of Prostheceraeus crozeri. Lineage (NCBI taxonomy): Eukaryota > Metazoa > Platyhelminthes > Polycladida > Euryleptidae > Prostheceraeus > Prostheceraeus crozeri. Next base: position 61,605 of record CAJQUW010013620.1, on the reverse strand, counting down.
GATCCATTTGCGTGGGGAAATTAGTTTTAAAAACTACATGAAAATGAATAAGCCTCACTGCTATAAAACTCTTTTATTTGCAATATTTCATTGCTATTAACAACTATCGAAGTCAAGGCCAAAGTTCTTTTATCGATGTCGAGGTCGAAGTTGAAATCTTGTCTAGATCACGTCGCTTGATTACGCGACTTCGTTAATTAATGGTGCGACTATTTAGTGTGTTTTTGAAATAGAGCAAATTTATTCATAAAATGCACATTACGGAGCAGAAATTTGACTTGCAACGGGGTTTATAAACGAAATATAATTGACAGGATCGGAAATTCAGCACTTGTTTGCCTTCAAAACAAATTCGCGTAAATGAAGTCCGTCCTAACTTTCCCCGGACATTTCCTGGCTCCCAGCTAAAAATAAGCAAAATTGCACGTTTTATGATTTGCAACTTTTGTAATGATCACTCTTGTAATGATCATTTCTTTAAAACTCGAAATTGAACAAACCTGCTAAATGTGTCAGTAACTTAAAAAGCTGTTTTGATGTGTGAAATGGGCACTTATAATGTCGATGACATTTTTTACTACCTCTGTTTATTGACAGCAAGGCAACTAAATTTCTTAAAGGAATTCTAAACATTCACATCCACCTCTCTGCAAAGATAGTACATAGTGAGAATCTGCTCTCTCATCATCTGCTACTATCATCTGCTCTCTGTGCATGACATATCAAGGTGTCGGAGAGTCAACAAGTCTATCATCAAGCTCATCAATTGCTAACCTAAGTGGAGATTAATACATCATACGTATTTTTAAAGCATGTTTAAAAAGACAAGGTTTCAAAATTACAAGTTTACTCTTAAATATACAGATTAAAACTGTGCCTGAAAATGTATTTAATATGCGAATGCGGAAGTAGGTTTTGTGATCATGTTTACAAATGCAATATAAGCAAGCCTTCTCATGTTCAAAAGCATGGCTTGTTGTAAAAACATGCTTAAAAACTGGTTTTATATCTTTTTATCCCCAAAATGATATGGCAGCAATTCAGTTGATTTTATTTATAAAATCAAAATACCACATGTTGTAATTGTGTCTTCCGCGTTGTTGCATGAATACATAACTAGTGCCCATCGAATACATCTACATGTAATTCTAATCACAAGAAAAGCATTTACAGAAACTTGCCGCAACGATTTCATCATAAATGCATTCTCATGCCGGAGCTAAGTTCTTGCTCTCCCTGTATTCCATTTTCACATCTGAAAATGTGATCTTGATGAGATTTTCCGACAGGAAAGTAAAATCCCAAGTTTTGAGTGTGAATATCAGTTACCCTCGGTTTTTTCCCATCGAGTAAACTTTCATTAGAGCTTGTCTTTTTTATGTGCCACGTCTTATTTTACTACTTTGATTACAATTTCCCACTTTCTTGAGAAGCAAGTCATGCATAATAAGAACAATTTGTTTCAGCAATAATTACATTTTTTTAAATGAACGCCATGACTGTTTTTGCAGGAAGACGTCAGATGTCAAATTTTTTAGTTTAAATGTACTTCGACCTCTCACTTCCACCACTTTATGGATGTCTGAAGACCACTTAGCTTCAATCATTCCGCCCTTCCTGTCGTCTCTCTTCCTGTTTCGAAGAAGTACATGATCCGTGATCTTGAAGATATTACCCGAATTTGAGTTACGGAGATTGTGGTATCTGATCATCTTTTCCTTTGAGGATTTTACTATGTGGTATCTGATCATCTTTTCCTTCGAGGATTTTACTCTTCATACCATGACGTGGTATTCTCTGCTCAAGAGATGATTAAACTCTTGGAGAGTCAGTTCCTTGGGAGAGTCAGATGCTGTCGGGTAGGTCGATTTGGAGTCGCAAAGCAGCAAGGGCTCAAAGCCAAATGCACAATACTTAATTAGGAGTTGAATAAGAGTTGTTAGATGACACGATACACAAGATATTACACTACAGACAACATACTTTACTACAGATGCGATAACATATTATTATATGTATTATTTCATACTTTGGTATCATCAGACACCATCGAAATATAGGCCTACTTGTAACAGAATGCTTGCTAGCATTGTATGACAGAATACATCCTGGAAGACCTTCATACCAATGTCCTGTTAGGCCATCATCATCAACACGCTTGGGTAACATGAATTCCAATGTTTGATTAAATCGTTAAATCTGAAAGTGTAAATGGGATATCATTTGCATGCACGTAAATCAGTTGAATAATTGTAATAATGAATTTGAAGATGATTTACTTGGCCACTTGTTTGAGGATGTTAGCTTGAGGTAGTTTTGCGATTAACCATGGGCAATAGACCATCAAGGATATTATTGCAAGCTTCTCTTCCTGCAACAAGATAAACACATTTTTTACTTGAAAAAGTTAAATGTCAGTAACTGCATGTTATGCATGCATGAATTAATTACATTAAACCTTGATCTAAACTAACCTTGATCAGACAGAGAAATCCGAGGCTATCCGTTGCAGCAAAACAATTCGTACAAGAAAGTAGAGATTGTAGAGGCAGTGATATCCGATGCTGCGTATTTCCGATTTCGTAAATTTGCATGTGACCACCACAATATTCTGGCTTCCTTTCATGATAAAGGGGAGATTCGTGATACTATCAATGGCAACGAAATGCCAAAATTCCGATTGCTTAATCGCAATCGGATACAGTGATTTATGAGCCGTCGAGAATTTTTTGTTGACTTTCTGGCGGGTATGACAGCTCCGGATAACTTCTTTAATATCGCCAGACATATTGTGCCAGCAAAATCTGTCTTGTACCGAGAATGAAAAAGCAAAAGAAACGCCGATTATATAAATGAGTTCAAAGTTAAGGCAGAATTACACTTAGTTTATGCAGGGTCTTTCCTCGACCAAGATGACCTCTGCCATGCTGGCATGAAGCTCATTCATTGTTCTTTTCTTTTCATCTTCTGACAATATAAAGATTCTTTTGCTGGTGTGACGCTGCTTCAATCCATCCACTTTCTTCAGATTTGCCGTGAGATATAGTTGGTTGCCTTCAAATCTGAAATTATGTGCCTTTGATCTTATTCTCTTTTTTACGTTCTTGATTTCGTCTATTTTAGAGGGTAGGCTGTCTTAACGACGTATTCTCTCTCTCTCTCTCTTTTTTAGTCCTCAGGCCAGGCGGCCCATGAGGCGCTTCCAGTCCGTTCGGCTTTGTGCAGCCCTTGATGCTCCGTCCCACGTCAGGCTGATCCGTCTCAAGTCCTTCTCCAACCCTCGACGCCACGTTGTCAGTTGTCCTCCGCGTCTTCGTGTTCCACATGTAGGCCTGTACTGCAGGGGTTGTTTAGGGATTCGCTCTCTGCCATTCGTTGGCTAAGCAACTTCATCCGGCACCGGTTGACGATGGTGCCAGAAGGGGTTGTCCGGTCAGGTTGCGAACACTAGCGTTCGTCGTCCTCGCCTGCCACGGCATTTGAAGGATCCTGCGCAGGCAGCGGCTGTCAAATCCATCGAGGCGCTTCATCATGTGTTGCGTCAGTGCCAGAGTGTCCGCACCATATACATACAGCAAGACTGAGAGAGCGGTTGAGTTGTAGATGCGCACTTTCAACATCAGTGACAGATTCTTATTTTTCCACAAAATTGTCAGTGTCTTGAAGGCACCGAAACGATCCGAACGAGGTATTCGATAATCATCAAATCAGTGATTTCTGCCATTTTGATGTAGATGTATGCAGTCAAGTAATGCCACATAGCTTCATTTATACCATTGTTTTGATTAACAATCCTAGATCATATCTCTTTGCAGACGACAAAGCAATCAGTACCAATTAGTAAGCAAATCAGTCATGAATAGGACACTCAGACCTATGGAAAATGAGTCTCGTGTATATGTTATGACTCTCAATTTCCTTGTCGGAAACTAATGTCTTTTTTTAATTTCATCTAGGAAAATTAAACGCTTGCTTCTTTTTCCGACTGGAAACTACAGACCTAAGGAAAATGTATCTCATAACACCGTTATTAGTGCGTCATAAACACACCATCATCAGTGACAACAGCAAAGAACAATAGGTGTGTATTTTATGCATGAATATATTACATGAGCAGATAATTATGAAATCATAATACCAACAAACAAAATGACAATATTTGCGGCAAACATTATCTTAACTTGATCTGACTTAAAATTTGCCTTGAATTCCTTTGCGGGGTTTTTAATCGCTCCATTGCTGGAGGAACTCCTCCCCAAGTGTCGTCCACCTCTGCCGGTCAATCGCATGTTGTCGCCATTGCTGGTTGCAGTATAGGACAATCTCATCGTCCCTCCATCTTAGGGACTTGCCACGTTGCCTGGAACCGATTCTGGGATACCACTCGGCTATTCTCTTGGTCCATGTTTCGTCTGTCCTGCTCATTATGTGACCATCACATTGTCATTTACTTTTCATGATGGCTATTGTGATGTCTTTCAACTTCTTCTGATCTCTGATCCACTCATTCGTTTTGCTATCGCGGAGTGTTATGTCTAGCACTAGCATATGCGTTCCATGCGTTGTTGGGCCACTGGTAACTTGGACATGACTGCTGCTGTTGTTGTCCGTCACTCTGCGCCGTACACCACTGCTGATAGAATGCACTGGCTGAAAGCTCTAAGTCGTCAATCTTTGTGGAATGGACCGATTTCTCATTAGGTTGCCGAACGCTGCCCAACCAGCCCTTATTCTGTTGTTAATTTCGGAGGTATTTTCCCTGCTTGCATTCACCATTTGTCCGAGGCAATGTGTCTGTGGTGCTGCACATTTTCCAGTGCTACATTTCCGATGGTGTTGGCTGCTATAGTGTGTGCTCGCTTAATATCACATTCGTTTTCATGGGATGTATCCTCAGGCTGGCTTCTGTGCTTTTGTTGTGGCTATGATTGTGGGCTTCTATGAGGTCTTGCACTTCCTCCGGTGTGTGTGCCATTAGAACGAGATCATCCGCAAATCGTAGGTTGGCGAGAAGCTTTCCATCAATGTTGATTCCTTTGCCTTTAAGATCCATTTTCCGGAAAATTGCATTCTTGAGGCAGGCATTGAGCAAGTCTGGAGAGATAATATCTCCTTGTCTCACTCCTCTGCTTAGACGTATTTTGTTGCTGTCTTCATGTATTCGAATTACTGCTGTTGCATTCTTGTAGACCTCGGTGAGGATGTCAATGTATGGCTTCTCCAACCCTTGATTTTTTAGTGCATCAGAGAGCGGGGCGAACTCGAGCGAGTCGAAAGCCTTTTCGTAGTCGATGAATGCCATACAGAGTGGGATGCTAAACTCTCTGCACTTTTCGATACGTTGGTTGACAGTGTGCAAGTGGTCGATGGTAGAGTATCCAGATAGGAATCCTGCCTGTTCTGTGGTTGGTGGAGATTTAGACATTGCCGAATTCTGTTTAAGATAATACGTGAAAAAAACCTTGTAAGAAACCTTTCTTGTTAAACCTCTCTCAGGCTTGTAACTTTTCTTGTGGAGGAGAATGATGATTGCGTTTCTCCAAGAGTTAGGTGCTTGCCTGTCAGTAATGCGCCTGTTTATTAAGTGTGTGAGAATCTCGATTATGGCCTCACCACCTAGCTTCAGCATTTCATTAGTAACATGATCATCACTGGTAAACTTTTCATTTGGCAATTTACAGATTACTGATTCCACTTCACTCTGAAGAACAGGAGGGACTTGGTATTGACACTGCATTGATGCTGGATAATTTGTGGAGCTCTGCTGCTATAGAGTTCAGCTATGAATGCTTGCGTTCTTCTTATAAGTCTGTCCCGGTTCGTTATTATTATACCATCTGTCTCTTTTAAAATGTTAATCTTTTGTCGTCCTAATATTTGACTCCTAAATCTTCGCTTCAGACTTTAAGTTATTGTTCGTTAAATTTCTGACCGTGATCATTGCCAAGAGTGCTATTTGGGGGAGACTCACAGATGCAATCCTCCTCTGATTTAACCATCTCACTGAGATAGCGGAAGCCGAAAGGTAAAGAATTGCAAATCAGCACTCAGGAATTTCCAGATTTTTCAAGGAGACTATAGAGGCAGTTGCTAATTCAGATGCTGAAACTACTATTTTTCTTGCCATGCTATTTCAAGTCAAATTAGGTCAAATAAAACTGCATTTAAGTGGTGTTTCGCTACATGGCTTCAAGTGCACTGTACAGTACAAACTTTTAATAATTATAAAAAGGAAACATGCATAAAAATCTAAGTCATGGAATGTTGATAAAAGTAATCTTTAAGACTTCTTTTGAACGATGGCAAAGAATCAGCACGATACAAGTGCCCCGGGAGATTATTCCAAGTTCGAGGTCCCGCCGCAGAGAATGAGCGCCCACCAAAAGTAAGGCCACTTGTCGGCGGCACCAGCAACATGGGGGCTTCGTCTGAGCGCAGATGACGTCTTCCTTGTATAGAAGTGACCATTTGTACGGGGTCTTGATGAGTTGAGGAATAGTGCTAGTATGTAGTAGTCAGACCAAAGCTAGGGTGCAACTCTTGCTGTACGAGTATTAAGTTGTAATAAGGCTAAAGTTTAACCAAAAGTAGAATCAATAAAACATAGGACAAAACTCTTGCTGAATAAAGTTTTAGCTGAACCTCAAGTCTAAAATTAGAAACCAGGGAAATCCAAGTAAGTTCGAGCTGAACTGCTATTTATTGGTCTTGATAGGTTGAGTTATCTCTAGTTGATTGAATATGAAGAATATCGTCAGCAAAGGATTCCGCGTATTATACTTAGAAATTACGATAATTCTTCATCATTTATGAAGAGGAGGAATTCAGATCTCGTTAGAGATTGACGAAATCTTCCACTATTTTATTGTATTGGGAGATAGAGGCTCATTTGTCAGCAACATCGAATCGAGGAGTAGGCCTACACGCACCGAACATGCTGATACTATTGACACCATTGTGCTTTTATGCAACTGGCTCATTTCTTCGTCCTGTTGATGATATATTTTGTATCAGTGAAACATCAGTTTAATGTTCTTTCATTCTTGTTACTGATGCACTTTTGATGCATTTTTTGCACTTTTGGAGAAATTGACACGAATCTGACTGATCCTGATAGCAATACAGAATAAAGAATAGTATTCAACAAATCCTCCATGTCATGTCAATTTGGAGAGGCAATATAGTTTGCTAAATTAGGAATTAGATGGGTTGCCATTATTAAAAGCTCAGCTTTATTATAATAAGATTATTTTCTTTAGCGCGATCATGTCCAAACTGCCACTGAAGGAGCAAAACATCATAATCAAACACAATGATCATAATTAGCTCTAAAAGATGTTATTGGGCCCACATTGCTATTCAGATTCAAGAAATGACGCCTTGTGAATCATAAAATCATGCCGCTGAAAATCGAATTAGAAACATGACATCTCAGCTAAGAAGTACAGTGAGATCTCAACTTTCCTTGAAGACTTGCAGGAACTTGCATTATAATGTGGTTCATGAAATTTCCTAGATCATCAGCTTGATTTCCGCTTAGTTAAGGTGCTTGTTAGGTAACAATCATTCCTTTTGATATACAACTTGTTTCATACTACTTATAAAGGGGCTTCATGTCGGTAGTATAAAAATTTGCAATAATTTAGCTTTTTATAAAAACTGCTCAAATAATTTTTTGGACAACAGGAACGTTATCTCCGTAAAAAACTGAATCTTTTAATATAAAAACTTTTACTGTATGCTGACGCTTTTTTGAGTCGACACTCTACCTACTTACTCTATTGACACAATTTTAAACCATAAAACAGTTTCCAGGTAACTTTAATTCAGCAATATCATATTCTTCTTTTATAACTTAGTCGCATCATTTATGGTCCCACCATAAAAGCTACAACAGCGGATTTTGAAAAAAATCGTTGTCGAAGGAATCACATCTCAATTAACGTGATGGCTGTTCTCAGGATTCTAGAATATGGAATAGTTCCCGAATTTATACTTCTTTTAAATAGCCTTTATTATATTTTAACAAAAAGAATGACTCTATTTGAACGATTTTCTAATTCTCTACCAAAAAGTGTAGCCTTCACCAATAACAAAACTTTGCACAAGTGGTTACGTAATTCTACTCCTTTTCAGTCGATGCAACACGAATGCAAACCCGCAAGATTCCTCAGGGTCATCTTGTGCTCCACAGTTCTCTGCTCAATTTCTATCTTCTTCCCTTCTAATTCTAAATTGAGGATCTTCATCTTCATAGTAAGTTCCTCTTCCAAGAACGTCATTTTCTTGTCATGAATGTTCTTGTCATTTTCGCTTTTGTCTTGTTTTCTATTACTGGATGCCTTGTCAGCAGCAAATTTTCTTCCGCTACTACTGTGCGTGAGTCACTTGCTCTTACAGACATGTCTTGCTTTGACAGCACTTGACCGACCAGACATGTACAATTTCATTCACATGTCACATAATTTGTCAATGGATTTGATTGGACGATTACTTTAGCAACGGATGACGTCACGAGCGGTCACACATCAGAGTGAGAACTTTGAAGATCATCAAATATTTAGATGATCTTTAGCTGAAATTTAACTTAGCAAGAGAATTTAGAATGCATGTCTAGCAAGAACCGAGGTAAGGAACATCTGCAGCTCAGTTAATCATCAACTTAGCAAGACCCCGTATATCATTGGAAAAATACTCCGGTGCCAACTGGTTGATGCAGCTATAGGTAAGGATTGCCAACCGGTAACTTATGCGATCTTCGAGTGGAAGCCAACGAAGTACTTTCAAGAGTGACGTAATAGCGCAATAAATCGAGGAGTCAAAGATTAAGCGGGCTGCTGCGTTTAAAACCGACTGCAGTCGTTTAGATTGATATGCTGGCAACCCAGACAAAATCGATAGGCAATAGTCCAGACGAGAAATCACCAATGAGGAGACCACTGTTTGTAGCAATGTCTGGGGTAACGATGATCGAATCGAACGAATCTGTCTCATCAGAGCGGAGCAGGATGCCACACGGATGGTGACATGCGTGTTGAAAGATAATTTCGAGTCCAGGTGGACGCTCAGGCAGAGTGCTGACGACACAGACAACAGTGGAGAAGTCCCAATTCGAATGGGAGTACTCGGCAAAGTTGTCGACGTTTACTTGATTGGAGCCAGATAAGTTCAGTCTTCTCTTCTCTTCGTTTGGGTGCAAATCCAATCCATGAAACCACTTTATAACGTCATCCAAGTAATTTGACACACGAATAGACAAGTCATCCGTGGAAGAAGGCAGGCAAGAGCTGTAGACTTGAACATCATCTGCGAACATCAGAACATTCAGACCATGATCCGCAATTACGTTTGCCACGTCCGATACACATAGAATGAATAGAAGGGGTCCTAAAGCTGACCCTTGGGGCACTCCATAATGAACTGCAAATGTGGTTGAGTGCGAGGAATCAATGTAGACAGTTTGAGATTGGTCTGTCAAGAAGGAATTAATCCAACTCAAAGCAATAACGGAAATACCAAATGACAACCGGAGTCGTTGGATGAGAGCTTGATGGTCAATGCAATAGAAAGCCGCCGAGAAGTCTAGCAATGCCAGTAAACACAGTTGTCCCTTATCAAAGGAACCCAAGATGTCAGATGTGAGTTTGAGAACTGAGGTTTCAGTAGAGTGGTGGAGTCTGTACATAGATTGTAGATGCGGTAAGAGATCGTTGGCACGCAAATGAGACCAAATTTGAGCTGCAATGATTCTCTCGAGTACTTTGGACAAGGCATTCAACTTCGCAATAGGTCGATAAGAGGTCAGCTGAGATGCATCAAGACCTTCTTTCTTGAGAATAGGGGTTGTGACGGATAATTTCTACGTATCAGGAACTGATGCAGTTGTGAGGGAAAGGTTGAAAAAATGAGTGAAAGGAGCCAGGAGGTGAATGCAGGCTATCAACATTTCGGCGGGTGAGATATCAACAACCGATGATTTGCTGGGCAGAGATATATTCATTTTGGATACTTGCTCCATGGACACAGGTTCAAAAGCATTCAAATTGCAGTCTGTGGGATACGCTGTGAATGATGGTGAAGTCGTACGGTTTATTCGTTGCATGATCAGCGTGCTCTCCCGTTCAAATAATCATGGAAATCCATACATGTTCAATAATTAGGAACATGTTTTTGACCTCGAGCCATTATTTCGTCAATAGATTGCCACATATGTTTCGCTGAGCAAGCGTCAGGTATAATCTTGTTCTTCCAAAACTTGTCACGCTTCTCGTTAACGATTCGACGATGCATTTGGATAGCATGCATCCATTGTAGACGTGCCTCAGAAACTACCAGAGAGGCAAGATTCGTTGGTAACTGTAATTTTAATGCACAATAAAATGTTCTAAGCGACGAGCGAACGTTTCACATCACGGCACTCTTGATCGAACCATGGATCCGAGATCCTTCTCCTTATTTTGATAGTGCGAGCAGGGACTTAATGATCGATGAGTTGAGTAACTGAGTCGTCAAATAGATGGGCAAGATGGTCAACATTCGGATCAATCCACAAATCTGAATTGCATAAACGAGAGTAAGTCAACAATGGTCTGAGGTCAAACATGTTTAGTTGCTTCCATGGTCGAAAAATCACGATGTTGTAAACAGGGAATTTTGTATGTGGCAATGTTCCATGATAGCAAATTGGTGATCTGATAAACCTGGATCCATCACTTTCACATCGATAGGGTCAAAATCAGTCGAGAAAACGAGATCGATAGTACCGCCCATGTCATGAGTCGGAGAGTCAACTCGGCAAGTCAGACCATAAGAAGAAAACATGTCTATCAATTTCTTGGAGTTATAGTCATCCCTTCTTTGAGTATAAATGTTGATGTCCCCGGCCACCGCAGAGAAAGAACCGCTAATGATACTTGAACCAACATATTCAAAGGTCGTGACATCAAAGTTCAAATCAAGGCGAGTAATACGAACATTCGAAACAGCATTAGCAACTCCACCGTGACTGACTAAAATCGAATCATCTCTATGCGTTCTCTCGGTTCATCCACTATCATAAGACCAGCTTGAAGTACACGATGCATGCAGACTGAATCTGAATCGTGACAGGTTTCGGTCAATAGCATCATGTCTAATTTCTTCTCATTCTTTATGTTCAAAACTTCATCAACTTCAATGTTCAAGGATCTGACATTCAGTAGACCAAAGGATAACACTGAATCACACTTTCGGCTCGTATTGGAATGACGAGAAATATACATTGGAGAGGTTGGAGTACAGACGGAGGGCGACGATCACTAGCGGAAGGTTACAATCTTTGACCGGAGCGAAAATGATAAATGATAACTGGGATATGTTTCACAAATAAGCCACGATAAAATAAGCGACGTCTAGTTGATCTCGACACACAAGCACAATCAAATGGCTGACGCCGCAGTTCATCAATAGAAGATCTCAACACGGGCACATGCATTGCTATGATGTAAGAGCGAAGCAGTAACGCGAGAGAGCGCAAGCCATCCGACCATCCAGCACGGCGGCAAATTCAATTTCCTTTCATTTCGAAACATGTCATTTTCTTACCAGTTACCTTTCCTATACTTGCTTCAGTTTTGCAGAATAATAAAATGAAAATGGCAATTAGATGTCCTAGAGGCAACTTTATAAATTAGGCCAGGGACAGATTTTTCTGTGCAATGCCGCATGAGCAGGCGAAAATTATGCAAAAATCATTGTGTGGAAAACTTTCACAGGCCCACCAACTGAAGCAGTGCATAACATAAGCAAATACACTGGTGAATACATTGATTGAATAAAATACATTTTCCCTGGAGGTTTCAATGAGCATAAACACCAAAGTTATTAGTACATTGATCAAATTTTCTTGAGAGGCGCATTTGTAAATGGAGGGGTTAAGCGATAGAATTAGACAACTTGCTCCGCTCGTTCAGGCTAGTAGAAGGGAAGCGTTGTATATCCCATACTATTTGGAAATTACACACTCTCAAACAATAAGCTGTCAGTCGGCTTTTGGACATCAGCCAGTGGTGTTGTGACAATCAAGATTTACATAGTCTCATGCAGTTATCTATGGTGCATTTACAAGTCATTGACCTAGCTATTGACTAGGACTATAGATAGCTGTTGAGTAAGATGATGTACATGCAATGCAAAATTTGAATTCACACTCTACGTGTCTCGTTCTGAAAAGACGTTGTGTAGCAACTCCTGCAAGCAGTTTGTGAATTACAATTACAAAAGCCAGTTCCATTGGCTAATTTTTACTCCACATTCATTGAAATTCTACAATGGCGTGCGTGCTGTAGCATCATTTCGGTCACACATCGATGTCTAGTCTGCTTCAGTGAGGAATGCTGAGGAGAAGACTGTCAAATCATAAGGTGAACCAATTTTCGTGCACCTGCTATCTTCTTTAATAATGATCGGAGCGACCAACATTATCGATAAAACTTGTACGCAATGATCTGAATTTTTCAAATCTGAAGGAATTGTGGCAATTGAAGTACTTTGCTGAAATTTACAGCAATCCACAAGCGACGCACGACTTTTTCCTATCTCTAAGGTATTAGGAATTCCTTTTTGCCCACTTACTAAGTTCCAGCATCTGCCATCGCTTTGAATTAATCTGCACGTCTAGGAAGCTGAAACAGTTAAGCAATCTAATTCTGTGGGTCAAGCAGTCCGTTGACTTAATAATGATCAAGACAGAGTGGTTGCCGAATACTTTTCTAAGTGGTGCGGCTTTACAAGATCAGTTTAAGCGCAACGAACTACAAGTGTCTGAAAATCAATGGTATGAGCAAATAGCACATTAGTGAAATCTTGGAGGGTATTCATTGAATACTACTTTTTGACGTACTACTGACAAGTCGTCTAAGTTGCGAACACTATGTAAATAGAATAATCAAGCATTGAGTTGTTACCTCAGTTGAAAAATGGGAGCAGGTCAGAATAGGCCTGAATATTAGGAATTGTGAATAGACATGATTCGCATCTCTCAACATCGACACAATTCCCTTTTTGCAGTGTGCTTGCACAAGGCATCATTTACTAATAATTACAGTTGACCACACTCAGACGACTTGTCAGTAGTATGTTAAAAGAATAAAAGTAGCATTTACTGAACTCTCGCCGAAATGTCACTAATATGCAAATGCGCGTCTCAAATTACTCGGGTATGTCTGCAAGTTCAAATAGGGAGTTGTGTCGATGTTTAGAGACGTGAACTAGGCCTGCTGATGATCCCAGATGTAGGATGAAATGGCAGGTATTCAAGTCTGTTCCCATTTTTCAAATATAGACATGGTTATAAATACATTCAGATCTGACATGTCGAATGATATTTCCCCTTAATTGAAATACTAAAAAAGGCTGTTGTCTATTAGACCCACACATATTTGGAATCATAGCTCGAAGGAAGGAATTAAATACAAGGTTACCACTGAGCTCGTAGGTGTTAGTGTCGTAACAAGAGCTCATTTATTCGAAATCTCGCTCTTGATTAATTTTGTCGACAGCTTGAACACCGAATATTCGAACATTCTGCAGCATCATTGAAATATTGCTGTATAGCTGTTAACTGCTGCTGCTTATTAATGCACCGAATAAAGTATGACCGGAATTTTTAGGAATCTGATGAGAATTGGAATTGCAACACTCGGATATCTTTATATCAGATCACTGTCACCCGACCTTAAAACTTGCTACATGTTTTTCCTTTCTAGTTCATGGAAATGTTTACAAAAAACAAAGAATTAATAATCATTAGACTATTAATGTGCATATTATATGTAGGTACGGTACATCCGCACTGGGCGCCTGCATGCACACGGAATTTTCGATCTAAATTACATAGAGCCATATGAGGCTGCTATCATCCATCAGTTTTACAAATTTAGTGCAGTCAATCTATACGATATCGCCAAAAGAAAAATTGGTAGGCCTAAACACCATTATTTAAATCGAGATGAATTTTTCTCATCCATTAACATATGTGATGTAATGTGATCCATTAGCACAATTTGATGTAATCACAATCGTGGTTTCATATGGCTTCTAGGCTATATTAAAGGGAGTAGTAAGGCTTACAACTACATGCGTCTCAATTTAAATTGGGATTGCTATGCGAATTATGGCAATTTGCTTGAGCGTTCTATTTTGTTTCAATTTGGACAATTTTATTCGAACGATGACGATTGATTGGTGATCAGAAAATTGACACCAGACCGGTAATCTTCCTACAAAGGCTCCTTGCTGTGATTTAGTATGAAGATCAAAGTGTTCTTTGAGATTGGGATGAAGATAAAGTCATCAAATCCTTACAAGAACACGTGGTTCGCTCTCTACAAGTGTAAAGAATCATTCAAAACTTCAGCAAGACCTGTCTAAAGGTCCATTCACACCGGACGGGGTGCGGCGCGTCCTCACGCGTCCAGAATATTCGCTCAGAACCTTAATAAACCTATGGTAATGTTCACATCGGAGTCCCGTGCGTCAATGTGAACGGCTCCATAGGTTTATTAAGGTTATGAAAGAAATTCTGAACGCGTGAGGACACGCCGCGCCGCGTCTTGTTTGAATGGACTTAAGAGTGAGGAAAAATTGTGATGCTTGTGATAATTAAATCGTTAATCATTGGTTCATCAACAGGAACTCGACAGGATGCGCGCTTAGGCCCCTGATTCCTGCACGCTCTGACCTGTTCGAGAGGGAACACGTGCATCTATTATGCACAGACTCAGTTGTGAGACAACATAGATGATGAGAATTAAATGTAAATGACGGAAGAAACAATTTTCAAACCAAGATTATTGATGATTTAAAAAAAGTGATAATAAATAGTATGCAATAAGTGACTAATGAATGAATATATATACTCAGTGACAAAAAGAATGAAACAAGTCCTGATATGAATACTTATGACTTAAACTTGGTTGTACTGTACGTTTGTTTGTTGTTTGTAAAAGGAGAACTCGAATGCTTTACTCAAAAAAAAATTAATTTGATACTCATGATTTTATCAACTTAAGTTAGAAACGGGTGTGACCACCGCGAGCATCCAAACAGGCATCGATGCGTGAGGGCATGGATGAGCACAGTCGCTGGATGAATGCCAGGTCTAAGAGGTTCCACTGCTCGATCAGTCTGTCGGCCAACATCTTCAAAGACACTGGTCGGTGGTTGTACCTCTCCCTCACTCTGCGACCAAGTTCATCCCAGCAGTGCTCGATGGGGGAGAGGTCGGGAGAACGTGAGGGCCATTCCAAGGTTGGGATTCCACTGCTTGCTATCCTGTTAGAGACCACTGAAGCGCGATGGGGCCTTGCGTTGTCATCCTGAAAAATCAATTGATTCGATGTCACTACTGGAACCACGACCGGTGTCACGATCTCGTCGGCATATCGCTGTCCTGTTAATGTTCCTTTCACTACGATTGCTGGTGTTTTTCCATTGTTCCAGATACCGGCCCAAACCATGACACTACCGCCGCCGTACCGGTCGTGTTCTTTGACGCAACATGGAGCAAATCGTTCACTTGGCAAGCGATAAACACGGATCCGACCATCGTTGAAATCGAGAGTAAACCTCGATTCATCAGTCCAGAGCACACGTTCCCACTGACTGTCACTCCACGATTGATGACCTTGACACCACGTCACTCGTCTCCTTCGATGTTCCAGGCTCAGCGGAATTCTCACAGCGGGGTCGTCGAGACTGTATACCAGCTTCTCGCAATCTTCGATATGCAGTTCGAACGCTACAGGCAACGTTCCCAGCAACCTTCCAGTACACAATTAGCTTCGGGACGGACACAAATCTGTTTCTTTTAGCAGCTAAAACTAAGCGTGCATCTTTCCGCTTGGATGATACCCTTGGTCTTCGTGATCCGTTCTTCTTTTCCACATTTCCTTCTGCTTTCCAACGACACCACCACCTCCATACAACGACCCTTGAAATTTTCAATTCTTTCGCAACAGTTGCAGAACTTTGCCCACAACGTATCATCCCAATTGCCATTCCTCTGGTAAAGTTATCGTGCGCCATTTCATAAGTCAAATCTGGTGAGCAGTAGGTGGTGATTCTGTTCAACTTCTAGCTGCTACTGTGATCAATATCAAATTTTGAAATTTGATGGCCCTATATCATTTCCCTTATCATATGGAGTTCAATGGTGATACATAGAAAGCGAGATATCATCTCAAACCATAGAAAAAAATGAAACAAATTTCCATTCAAGTCAATGATAGTTGGTTTCATTATTTATGTCAGTGAGTATAGTATATATTGTATAGTATAAAAAAATATATATTTATAATCGAAGCTGCTATTGCATTACAAATATGAAAAGATGGTCACAGTCGGCAAAAAAACACTGTGCGGAAGTCTGGAGATATACTTGTAGTCATTATCAGTAGTAATCCCATCCCAGTCGCAAGGACAAAATGCGCAAAGATGAGTCATCCCCCCCTCTAGAAGGAAGGTGAGGGAGGCGGCCAAGGATGTGTTGGGAGGAATGGGTCTGAGACGAGAAAACTGTTCCCTACCCCCTCCCTCTGGAAGGAAGGAAGGAAGGAAGGAAGAGTGATGAGGGAAGGGGTGGAATCTCGGAAGGATAGAGTGAGGAAAGGGTGGGTGTTGGTGGTTTTGGGATGAGAAAAGTCGGAAATCGTCATGAAGGAGGGCTCGGATGGGAAAACGGAGGCCAGATTCGGAATCTACGTGAAATGTTGGGTTAGGAAGGATGTTTCCAGCGACATCGGAGAGAAAAAATTTTGAGGACGTCCCCCCCTTTCTGCCAAACTTCCAACTTTGGTGTGAGAGATCGTAAAAAGTCGTGCAATAGCTCATTTGAAAGCTAAGAGTGAGAAAAATGCAGTGGAAAGCTCAGTTTGGACTAATTTTCTTGGGTTGAGGAAGGAAAATGGCAGGAAAACGTCAGAGTTGGAAAAGGCAGGTTTTGGTGTTTTTGGGATGAAAAAGTCCATTTTTCGACAGGAAGGAGGGCTCGGATGGGAAAACGGAGGCCAGATTCGGAATCTACGTGAAATGTTGGGCCTAAGGAAGGTTGTTTCCAGCCAAATCGGAGAGAAAAAAAATTTGAGGACGTCCCCCCCCCTCCTGCCAAACTTCCAACTTTGGTGTGAGAGATCGTTGAAAGTCGTGCAATAGCTCATTTGAAAGCTAAGAGTGAGAAAAACGCAGTGGAAAGCTCAGTTTGGTCCTATTTTCATGGGTTTAGGGAGCAAAATGACAGGAAAACGTCAGAGTTGGAGAAGTCAGGTTTCGGTCGTTTTGGGGTGAGAAAGTCCATTTTTCGACATGAAGGAGGCCTCGGACGGGAAAACGGAGTGCAAATTCGGACGTTTTGGCCAATGTTGGGCCTAAGGAACTTCTTTCCAGCTCAATCGGAGAGAAAAAGTGCTGACCCCCCCCCCTCGGCAGCGATCTTCCAACTTTGGTGTTAGAAAGTCGTACAATAGCTCATTTGAAAGCTAAGAGTGAGACAAATTCAGTGGAAGACACGGCTTGTTCCTATCTGCCTCCATTTAGAGGTGAGACGCCATTGAAAATTTGGGACATTGGCGAAAAAACGACAGTTAGAAGTTTTGCGAAAACGGCTCTAGCGGGTGAACCAAGCCTCGGACGGGAAAACAGAGACCAGATTTGGAATCAGCGTGCCATTCTGCATCTAAAGGGTGAGTTTCAAGTCAATCGGAGAGAAAAAGTTGAAAAGTTGGGTCTCCACATGAGATTTTTTCCTGAAAATGTTAAATTGTGGCCACCTTTGGCGATGACTAGCGGAGGATTGGAAGTGAATGAAGAGTTCGGGTTTCTTTTAGGGGCAAGACCTCACTTTGTTCTCTAGGATCCTATCTTTTCAGATGCGTGGAAGGTTTCGTTTTCAAATGAGAGCCTGTTGAAAACGAGTTTTTGCGCATTTTCCAAGATTTTGGAACTTTTTGAAAAAACGAGTTTTTTCAGCTCGGCTTCTGGTCATCGTAGAGGGTCGAGGAATGTCTCAAATCAAAGGGGAGAGCGAGAAAACGTGGCACTCAAAATTTGAAGTCAATCGGAGCACTAGAACCGGAGATAGACGGGTTTAAAGTTTTTGGATGATGGGTATTACGTCATCAGCTGATCGCCACAAACTATATAAGCGGGGAACCGACAGAGACTTTTCATTTAGAGGAGAGCGATTGTCAAAAGTAGGTCGTCTCTCTGATCTCCGATGATAGCTTCGGACATTCCAAATTCCAAGTTTCTGTAAGAAACCGACTTAGAAAATTTCATTGCTGATATCAGCTAAGGCGTCAGACTTAAAGGTTCGCCAGGAGATGGCCTTCGTCTCCAGGCCATAAAAGACTCCAAAACTTTAAATGCTTGTAACTTTGCTTCTACAAGTCCGTTTGACTTGATGATGAGAGAGGAGTTGGAAGAGATGCGAGTGAAGGAGCAGGAGTGGTTGAAGGAAAGGAGTGGAATGATGAAGCGAGTGAAGGTGGTTCAGGGCTTAGAGTCGGAGTTGATGCGTGAGAAGAATGAGGTAGAGCGGATGCGAGGTGTGGTGAAGGAAGTGGAAGAGACGACGGTGATCAACAGACAGTTGGGGAGTGAAGTGGAAAAGTTGCGAGAGGTTGAGAGAAGAATGAAGAGGAAGAGAGTGTATGAGGTCAATTCTCTTTCAAATAATGTGTGCGATGCCCCATCCATTACAAGCGACCCAAATTAAACACAGGAGTGCCACGAGGGCGACGGAGTCCGATGTCTCCACATGAGCATGGACATTACCGGTCAGCTTGAAGACTTCGTCGTCCGAAAAATTCGGAAGAAAGTTCCCTGTAAGTTACTTCAACATGATCATTTCCTTACCGCCTCTAATCTCCTATTCTTTTTCTTTCAGAGTTTTTGCAATAGCCGATGAAGAGAGTAGTGTCGGTGGACGAAGAACGACCCATGGGCTCTTTTAAGGGCCAACCTTCTAATGCAGCTAAAGCGGTCCCAAGTCCGCCACATATCTTCGGACATGGAATGCAGAGGGGAAGAATAAATGATGAAATGAAATGAAGTGGGAGGCCACCCTTGCACCACATGCAACACATCACAGACTTCTCTCTTCGCTAGTGAACAAGCTCTTGTGAACGTAGTCAGAAAGTGTATCATGGTTTGCAAAAGCAAAGTTTAGTCAAATAGTTTTATCGCGACACACGTTTGTGAAAGTAAAGTTTGATCATGACGTTTTATGAAACACAAGTGTCATGAAATGTAAGCGTTAGTGTAGTCAAATAGTTTTTACCACAACTCATGTTTGTGAAAGTAAAGTATTAGATTACACAGAGTCATCAATGCTGTCAAAGGTGTACAAGTCATTTCAAGCATATTCAACTGAGTGTCCATTCCTGACACTCATCATCATTTGAAATTATTTGAAGATGAAAAGTTGCATTCGTTTCCCAACTTCATGGTCTATAGCAAGAGAGCTTGGTTATTCGTTGAAGGCTATAGAAAGTGTTACAAATGTAAATGAAAATATTAAAGCTGACGCTTTAGTTGAAAGACTAATGGATCTAGATGAGCATGCTATGAATCATCATTTGGATCGAAGATGGATAGAGGATTTTTCCATGCTGCAATGTAATGATAGTGAAAATAGGATGAAATTTGCGCGATCTGGAGTGAAAAAGAAAAAAGTGACATTTGCAACTGATTTGTTAAGTAGCTCTACCAGTAAAAGTGACTTCAGAAAGAAATTGGAAGAAGAGACGTTTAAATTATTATGTGAACGGAACTGCGTTGAGTGTTTCAAAAGGGAGCGGTCCCTTCTCTTTATACCATGTTGTCATTCTGTTATGTGATCTACGTGCTATGTACCTTTGGAAACTATGTTGTTTCCCACCTGTGATCAAGAAATAATTTCAGTCAATGTACATAAATGATGTTGATGCAATCCTAGTCGAATTTAAAACAGTCATCTATGACGATAACACCACTGTATCACCGTCTCATTGAAAAGAGAAAGCATGATTATACAAGGCAGTGGATTTTTGTGTTGGATAAACTATTATCATCCAGTGATTGTAGAGAGATGATACATCGTTTGAGTAATGCAATCATCATTCACGCAAACTGTGAAGATGTTGACTATATGCTATCTTATAATTTTAAACCAAATCAGTTTACGAATACACTTTCATCACTGTTACATCATGGTCTTCTTTCATTACCTTGCTTGGAGTTATGTATCCTACACGTTGCTTATGGGAAGCCTTTTCCACTTAAGCACAATTGATGCAAAGGCATTAAACTTTACAAGCATCGTCGCACAAACAGATTATTCATCTCTGGCTCATAACATATCAGCAAACGACACAGCTGAACTGTTTACATTGAACTATAGTACCTCACTGAATGATACATTACAGCTACCCACACATGTATCTGCTTCTGACTATCCTACTGGTACTGTGGCTGTTCTCAGTGTATTGTTTTTACTAGTGCTGTGCTCAATGTCTTCCTCTATTTCATTGCGTTTACGACGGTGATGTTTCGACGCTGCTGTCGTGTTTAAGCAAAGAACACTCTAACATTCACCTGTAAAAATGGCTAGACGTCGTTCATCTCACCGTTCGCGCAGACAAAAGTGCCAATCAAATGCAAACAAAAAATTCTGTCTCACGCTTCGTCGCTTATTAAAATTAAAGCCATCTCATCGATGTGAGGCAATGAAGCTGGCAAACAATGCCTTCATTCGTAAAATGTGTGCGGAAATACGAAAAGTGCGTTATATGACATTAAATAGCAAAAAGGCCAATGCAATTGCCAGGCATGGTAAAGTTCTTCACACCAGGAGCAATCCAAAAACATCAATTCCTACAAAGCGCAAACTATTATCACAGCGCGGTGGCTTCTTACCACTTTTAGCGCCTATCATCATGGCAGCTGCCGGTCCTGCTTTGGAAGGATTAGCTGGTGCTCTCTCGAATAAAGCCATTAATGGATAGATACTAAGTTAAATGGTATGACTTTACATCAAAATCAACATGGATTTCCGTTTACGCTGTAATCGCACTATGTGTATCGTAGGACCCTCTCATAGTGGGAAGACACATTTAACACTGCAATTGTTGGAGCTTCGTAATGAGATTTTTGACTGCATACCGAATCGCGTTGTTTGTTGTTATGGAATTTATCAACATAACTTACATCGTGAATTGGTTGGTAAGGGTTACTTGGTTCAACCGGGGATTATCAGCACTGCTAATATTCAACCCTATGATATTATCATTCTTGATGATTTACTTAATGAGAGTAAGAACTCACAAGAAGTAACTGCTATGTTTACCAAGGCTGCTCATCACAAACCATGCTTTATCATTTTTATTATGCAAAATCTTTTTCCAAGTGGAAAGGAAGCACGGACTCGAAGTCTAAGCACGCATTACTACATCATCTTCAAAAATCCTCGCGATAAAAGTCAAGTTGAATTCCTATCTCGACAAGTTCTTCCTCGCAAGTCAAAAGCCTTGATTGAAGTATTTGAGGCTGCTACGGAAAAACCCTATAATTATTTATTTTTGGACTTTACCCAGGAGTGTCCTGAGGATTATCGCTTACGCAGTCATCTCTTTGAGAAACCCATGATCATATATAAATTGTTATGAGTGGTTTTCAACGCATGATTGCTATTCCACAAGAAGAATATATACATCTGACTACAATGCAGAGTGTTCATCAACCTTGGGCAAATCATATGTCACAACTTAATCAGCAATATGAACAAGAAGCTGTACAAAGTAAAAATCCATATGATCGTTTGATAAAGCAGAGTTCTACTTTAGAAGAAATGAAACAATTGAAAGAAAAAATTAGCAATGATATTTCGTTTGGTTCACCCAAACCCTATCGCAATCGCGCACTGAGCTTATATCGAAGTCTCGAACCCAACTTGAAAATCACACAACGAGGTGAAGTGGTAGATGATGATGGTGCAGTCATTAGGGACTCAAGAGTGGAAGATTTAATTAATCATGCTGTTCGTGATCGTCGTCGTCGCTTTACACTTGCAGGATGGGAGTTCTCTTTAAAAAGTATGAAGAAATTAAATGTTCCAAAGGCAATTCTGGGACGTGATACCTTACAGGAAATGGAAAATGTATCTACACCTAGGAAGAGAAAGTTGCAAAGTGTAGAGAGACCTAAAAAGAGAATCAAGCAAACTTTGAAAACACCTGAGAAGTTACCGAAGCGTATACCAAAACCTTCAAGACGTTATCCATCATTTGATTTTATCACAGACTTTTAATGAAGAAGCTATGTTGCATCCCATGTTCAGAGTTGCCAAACATTCATGGGTCATTGAACTGCTTAAGTACATGTTGTAAAAGTGATTCATGCAAGACGGCTCAAAAAAGTGGCAAAAGCAGGTCTCAAACACAAGCGCAAACCCTAGCGGAGAAAAAGACTGATACGTTGAGGCAAATAAACGATCCAACTTAATAGACGATGGATGAACATCTGAAATCAATTTACTATAACCCAAAGCATTATGCAGGTTATGTTTCAGTGAAAAAGTTGTCACAAGCAAGTGGTTATTCACAGAAACAAGTGAAGAGATGGTTAAAAGCTCAACCTGCATATACATTACACACACAAGCTTGAAAACGTTATCCTACCCGTTCTTATATCGTTCATGATATTGATGAACAATGACAAGCAGATTTGGCTGATGTTTCTTTATTAGCTAAAAAGAATATAGGCTATCGCTTTCTCCTAACTGTCATTGACTTATTTTCTCGTTATGCTTGGGTTCAACCACTCAAGACAAAACATGGTGAAGAAGTGGCCGAGGCTTTCCAAAATATTTTCAGTGAAGGACGCATTCCCGCACGTATTCAGACTGATCAAGGGAAAGAGTTTGAAAACGGACATGTGCGTGCTTTATTTCGCGAACACAACATTGAGCTGTTTAGTGTGAAAGTGCATACAAGGCTGCAGTGGTCGAACGCTTTAATCGTACGCTGAAAACTCGTCTATGGTGCTATTTCACTGCAAAAGTAACACAAAAGTGGACGGATGTATTACAAGATACTGTACACGCTTACAATCATTCTGTGCATCGTATGATTGGTCACAAACCTGCTGAGATAACTCCAGATATGGTGGATACAATCCGTGAAATCAATGCTAAACGCAAGCAACCATCGCAAGGTAAACGTGACATTCTGGTTGGTGACAAAGTTCGCATTTCCAAGGTGAAAAGCGTGTTTGCGAAAGGATATCTTCCCAATTGGACGGAAGAAATATTTACTGTCTCTGAGGTTAACAAGAAATTCAAGCCCACTACCTACAAGCTTCGTGATTATCATGGTGAAGAGATTGAAGGGAGTTTTTATCGTCATGAGATAACACCCATCACCAAAGAAGATGATGAATACATGGTTGAAAACATACTTCGTCACCAAATGCGACAAGGGGAAAAGTGGAGCCTGGTGAAATGGGCTGGCTATACCAATTCAATGGACAGTTGGATTCGTCATTCTGACCTTTATCGTGTTAGTCAACGTTCCTAACCAAAGTAATGAATTGTGTAAATATAAATAAGTAAATACCTATGGATCAAACTGCTACGTTTTATTCTGCCTCCTCCTATGCTAGTCATGGAGCTGGCTTTCCCGTTTATGCTGGATCGAGACGTCAAAAAGGGGGTAGTCTATTGGGTGCTGTCAAAGGTATGATGTTCCCCACTATCGCAAATGTGGGAAAATCAGCTTTAAAGGAAGCTGTAGGATTAGCAGCAGATGTAGCAAGTGATGCGCTTTCAGGAAGATTGTCGATTCGTGAATCGCTAAAGCGTCATGGAAAACAGCGTTTGAAGAATGTCGGTAAGGCTGGTATCAGGTCTGTCATCAGTCATATTAATCCACTCTCTACTTCAGGCAAACGTAAGCGAAGAGCATCTCGTATACCTCCTAGCAAACGCAGACGACGTGGAATGTTTTAAATATGGAATGTAAAACCTCATCCGTTTGCTTATTTGATAGAACACCTATACAGACGGACATCATTAGAAATTATGCATCCATTCGTTATCCACAGACAAGTATCGATTCTGGTAGTGTCATTGAGTTTTTAATACCAGGAAATGATGCTGAGTACATCGATGTAATTGACATCAATCTACATGTCAAGTTTAAGATAGTAAATAAGGACGGCACAAACCTTGACGACAAGGACAAAGTAGCCGTGAATAACTTGGCAATAGCAACGCTCTTCGAGGATGTATCATTGACCATTGGTGAAACTCGGGTTGAAGGTGGTCAACACAGTTATCCCTATCTCGGTTATTTTTCAACAGTCATGCAGTTCCAGCCACAAGCACAAAAGAGTCACATGGCTGTTATGGGTTGGTGTAAAGATGAAGCTGGTAAATTTGATAGTGACAAAAACAAGGGACTTGTCACTCGTGAAAAGTGGACTGCAGAAAGTAGGGTGTGTGAATTATATGGTCCCCTATACTTGGAATTTTTCCGTCAATCACGTTTCTTTATGTCAAAAGTAGACATGCGAGTTCATCTCTTGCCGAACGATCCTAAATTTGTATTGAATTCTTATGGAGCGAAGACTGAATTTAAGATTGTGTTTGAAAGTGTTAGACTTTATGTGCGACGAATGACAGTGAATCCTTCGGTGATTAATGGTCACGAGATGGGTTTGAAGAAGTATGATGCTATTTATGATGTAAATCATACTGAGATCCATAGTTTCACCATTCATCGAGCGCAAAAGAGCTTTGTTAAAGATAGTTTGTTTCCTATACAATCACCAAAAATGATCATTGTGGGATTGATTGCAAATGATGCATACAATGGTGATATATCAAAGAATCCCCTCAACTTTGAACACTTTGGTTTAAATCAAATCGGATTGTATCGCGATACTGATTGCATTCCTGGTACTCCTTTTTGTCCAGACTTCGCTAATGGACATTATTCTCGCTCATATCAAAATACTATGTAGACCTTTAAATACTGGAATACTGATGACACCAATGGTTTGACCTATGATGAATTTGCTAAAGGTTATACACTTTATGCATTTGATTTGACAGCAAACAATGAAGCAGGTGCTTCTTATCGTCCGGGCACTGCCACGAAGGGTCTTAAACTAGAATTCTTCTTTGAAAAGGATTTGACGAAAACAGTCAATGTACTCATCTATGCTGTGTTCGATTCCACCATTCGAATTAACAGACTACGTGACGTTTCCGCTTCTTATACAAGTTAATGAGTTGGTTATCTGATGCAGAGCTAGAGAGAGTCGTTCAAGAACATGGTGATGAACGCGCTGTTGCAGCATTTCGAGGTGTTTTTCCATTAATAATATGCCCACAGTTTTACCAAAACCACCCTCATTCATTATCATGAATACTAATACAGCACACTTACCCGGCAAACACTGGAAAGTTTTGTTTATTGATAAAAACTATTGCGGTGAAATCTTTGATTCATTAGCCTTACCAAACTTTGATTATGTCACACGCTTCATGAACCGACATTCACGAAAACGGATTCGCAATGCTTTGGCCTATCAACATCCCTTGTGTTCAACATGTGGAGCCTATGCCCTCTACTTTGTAATGCAACGACTACATTATGACTCTTTACATGACGTTTGTAAACATTTTTCACATGATACCCTTGTCAATAAAAAGCGCATTCGCAACTTTTATAAAAGCCTTCAATAAATATGTACGATTAAAATTTGTTTTCTTTATTATACTTCAATGGAAAAGTAGATGATGTGATTGAATAGGTTGTATTTAGTCATCAAACATGAATAGGTAGAGATAAGAAGGCATTGTTCACTTGCCACACTCATTCTTACGAGTGTTGGTTTGTTGAAGGTAAGTCATTATGCGAGGATGTATACGTTCTCTATACTTGTTCCAACTTGAAGATGTAAAATGTATAGCACCATATTGATCATGAAGAGCAATGAAATCTCGTCGAATAATGAATAGACGCCCACCTAGAGGGATATAGTACATTGGATGATGCATGATATGTAAAGCATCGTGGAGGTTATCCATTTGAAAAGGGAATAAACTTATTTTAACGTGTCGATGAGTATCGTAAAAGGTAATGCGTCGAGCCTTCCATGTAACGTGACACTGAGAAGAGAGCTTGGCAATCATGGTTAGTTTTAGACACAGCAAAACGTTTGCTTAGTCGTCTCGTTTAAGCAAAGCATTCATAAGAAGTGGACGAAGTCATGTTAAGATTCATCATCATATTATCATTTGCAATAGTGACATTCGCGGGACGAGGATTAGATGACGCAGTTCGTCTCATCAAATCACCTATTCATGCAACAAGACCCATTGAAGATGTAATTCTTTCCGGCATAGCTGATCCTTGGCAAAATCATGCTTACAAACTTCAGATTTTACGTCAGCGAATGGGTCATGCGTGGGAAATGGTGTTAACAGATTATGGCTTTAAGCGATCGCCTGTAGGCGGCATCGATTTGATCAATCCTGTACGTCGCATTGCAATGGAATTAAAAAATAGCTGCCGTGTGAGCTCATCAATAAAACGCGAAATATTTCATACCCTTGCAGATTTTAAACGTAGAAGACCAAGATATCAAGTCATATTTGGTTGTATAAACTATCGCAATATGAAAGACGGCGGTGCAAGCACACTTAGGGGAGTGCATTATGTGAAAGGGCAATCACTCTTAACCAAATTCCTAGGACGTCAGAAAGTGCCTACTGTGAACAGATTGAAAGCAGCAGTTCGTTATGTCATACGACATAACACTTAAGCAAACGACGCTTTATGTTGATACCTTAACATGGAGTTTACAGCAGTGTTTCCCAGTAATGCTCAACCTGAGCGATATGAAAATACAGCTGCCGAGTTTGAGACTGATTTAACACAGTCGATTGACTTACATGGTGATTGGGAAGTGGCCCTGCAAGATTTGAGCTATGTGAATAATATAAGAACCATTGCCAATGAAGAGATTACATTAGGCACTGCAACGAATCAAGACTTGTACTTTCCAAAACTAGAGCGAAATGATAAAGTACATACCTACAACTTGAATGAACATGCAGCAGAGTGGAATTCTATTCCTACAGTAAACATCCGTCGGGGAAAGCGAGCTGTTGATGAGATTGTAAATGGCCCTACTTTAATTATCACTGCAGATACAGACATACCCATTGCTAAAATGCTTCACCCCTGAAATGGAAACAACCTACAAACCCATCATTCCGTCATCGTTTAGAGCAATCATACTATTATATGAAAATTCAACTCCTATTGAATGTTATGAATGATTTGGCAAAGGATCTATGGTTCTGGCAGATGGATCCAAATCTACATACAGTTACACTCTACATGAGACCGACTACTATTTCCCATGGATTTTATGTGAGTGGGCCTCTGCAAAAGATATTGAATCTTAAATCACGTTTCTTTCTACCTATTGCAAAATTTGCAGAAGTAAAAGGAGGTGGCGCCTTCCGTTTAAGAGCTCAAGTGTCCATGAAAATATCAAAGCAGATTAAGAAATATCCAAATTGGCACAGGAAAAAATTCAATATTAACCTTCTTCCCCTTGATCGCATGCATGAGCGCTTTGTGCTTTTTAAATCTGGTACTGTTGATGACTTGATCAAACAGGTAAATGAAATAAATGGATTATCTATGTCCATCACTCGAGTACACAATAAAGCAAGGATTGAGTTCCGAAATGATTATGAGCGTTCACACATTGGATTTGTTCACATCAATTCTAAATTTCGCGATTTGCGCTCTTTAAATACAGACGTCTTATGGTCATACCATGAATGGGTGAATGTGAAAATAACATCTGAACAGCAATCCGATTGTCGAATGGTCCTTTATTTCAAACGCACAGACCCTGTTTTACGTCCCAGTCTTACATGGAAGCCAAATGAAAAGTTACCGATACCTCCAAAGCATTATAGCAATGGCTATGATGTTTGTACATACTTGAACAAGGGTGTATCAAATCTACATTCATGTCATTTTGACTATGATCCTAAAGAAAATACATTCTGTATCAGTGTACATGGTAAAACGGTCATTCACATTTCAAAAGAGTTGATAAAGATTTTAGGATCAAAACGTGACATATTCTACGACGAGAATTGCTGTGGCTCAACATCCTTGCTCGATATGAATATCAATAACTTTTACATTTACACTAACTTTATCCATTCAACACAAGTTGGCGGTCAAATGGTTCCCCTTTTAATATATATTCCTATTGACAGTGTCGACTTTGGTGTGACCATGCACAGGGAGTTCCTGAACAAGGTATACATTCCAGTTAATGTATCGCGATTATCCCATCGCAAATTTGGTATCTATGATGATAGTGGTAATCCTATTCAATTCATTGGTGGTCGTACTGTCTTAACACTTCATTTTCGCCAGATAACATCAAATCACTAATGTTGCGTGTGGCGCAGTCAATGTCTTTTCTTTCTTGATTAGGTGGCCGTTAAGGCCGTGGTCTCATAAAGACCGTCTGAGCATTCTCTGGTCTCATCAAGGCTTTTCACTCCTGAAAGTCAGCCTCGTTTATGAAAGGCTCACTCTCAACCGTTTGTAGAGTGAGCTGCTTGCAGCCTTCAATCATTTGTCTCTCTTCCTCTTCCTCTTTGTGTTGAAACTTTCTCTCAACTTCCTTCTTCGTAGGAGTTGAGCTAGCAAGAGGTATAAATGTTTCCTCTGTGTCGGACATGACTATGATAGTGAAATGCAAGTCACTCTTCTTTATATATGAGAATGATGCAGTGTGATTGATAAATGGCTGTTGTCTAATGAGAGAGCACGAAGCAGGGAGAGAATCTATATAAGTGTGGTGCAATGACCATTTCCTCATAATATCATTAAAATGGATACACCACCGAACGCCTATGCCTTACTCATGCCCAATGCCCCACGCAAGAGGCAAGTGAAAACCATTTACGATGGTGAGGTCGAGCCGCTGCAGTTGGATGAGGACATCATCATCATTTCCGACGATGAAGAGGACAGTAGTGATACAATCAGGGCTGCCTTCCTGAGTGTGTCTCCAAAGGACGTTATGATGGAGCGGTGTGTTGAGACTCTCCGGAGCTGGCTAGACCTCTTCTCTCCTTCTAGTCAGCCCCGTAATCAAGAAGAGTTTGACTTAGTAGACGTCATGTACCGTCTTATTACAAAACGTATTGCTTTTATTTCTTTTCAATAAATGTGTATCATGACAGTGTTGTTTTTCCTTCATATAAATTGCATGGCTTCGAAAGGATCATCGAGTAAGCGTAGTGTCGATTGGGAGCTATTGTTAGCATAAGATATCCTATCATCTAGACACTTAACACAGTTACTAGAAATCATTCAACATATGAAACATGATTTTAGGTGATTCAATTGAAGCAACGTTATCTGAGAATGAGCCATGAGTTCTGCTTGTCACTCTTATACCACACGTATACAAAATCATTTTCTATCTTCTCTAGTGGTGTGATCTCTTTAGATAGAAAAGTAGACCGATAATAAATATGTTAACTAACCCCATATCTAAATTCCTCCATTTACTTCCATTTCAAGATAAAACATTGCAAAACAAAGACATGTAGTATGTAGGTTTATTTATAATTGAATCACATATACTTTACAGCGAGGAAAAGTCAAGCGGAATAACCGCTAAGTCACTGTACACTTTATAACACCTTGGCCGTTTTGGAGCGTCGGGCACTTTTCTAACACGCGTCGTTTTTGGCGTGAATTCACTATCAGTCCACATAACTTTTTCAATGACGACTTTCTTGCGGGACTCCTCCTCTTGTTCACACTTGTCTTCATCCCACTCGTCAATGACTTCAAATATTTTGTTAAAGATCTCTAAGGCAGGAGATGTACCTTCCATCATGAGATAGATGAGAATGAGAAGTGTTTCAATTTTCTGACTTTTATGTGTTTTTCAACAATGAATTCCTCAACAACCAATCAGAATGATTCTAATTTAGATGAAGACTACATTATCACTTTATCAAACCGTGTGGCAGTAAAAACTTTTGTACAACTTGATACACTTTCTGACTACGTTCACAAGAGCTTCTTCACTACTAAAGAGAGAAGTCTGGTGTGTTGCATGTGGAGCAAGGGTGTCCTCCCATTTCATTTCATTCATCATTTATTCTTCCCCTCTGCATTCCATATCCGAAAATATTTGGCGGGCTTGGGACCGCTTTAGCTGCATTAGAAGGTAGCCCTTAAGAGGGCTCATGGGACGTTCTCGGGATCGTAATCAGTCGCCTTACTTTAGACCGATTCTGCTGAGAGAGTCTTTAATTCTCTCTATGGTAGCAGCATCAACCTCTACTGCTACTAACTGACTACTTGGGGGTGGTATATAGCCCCACTGAGTCCTATCATCATCATCATCGCCGTAATCAGATGCGCCTATACGAGCAAGATTGTTAAAAATCTTTTCTCGCTCTTCAGCCCGCTGAAACTCTTGAAATAGATTTCTCGGCTTCAACCGAGTCTTGTCAGGAGAGCTGACCAGAGTATTCGGCGTTTGCATGATTGAAATGAAATTAAATGAGAGTTGGCGGTTTATATACTCCTCTGACACAAAGCCATGATTCAGAGCTTCCTTATTTGGCCATGCTTTTGACTTGACAACGACGCTTTTACCATGTATGGGGATCGGCAGTCACCGTGCTTTCAGTTACCAACTCCCAACACGAACACGGGTTACCCAATGACGCGAAAAGGTTTGACGTCAATGCCTGCAGTAACCGTCTCATTTTTACCAAGTTACAATGACAAACGATAGACGTTGCCAACCCTGATTTACTGAGGCTAGACGAAAAAGGCCTGATAGCAAGTCAGCAGCCGTTTGGGTGTTAAGCTCTTGAATCCGTTACAGGCATTACTCAGAGGGGATCTTATCCCAGCTCCAAGGCCTCGACCTACAAATCCAACCTCGGGCGGACAGAGCGTGCGTCATATCACTGTGTTGGTATCCGGGCCCCGATTTTGACATAAAAATCGGTGGAGTTATTTACAAGAGGAAACATCCCAAGTCGTTGCTTTGATCAGCTTGATAGCAAGCCGTAGAGAGGGATAGCAAGCCGTGATTCACAAGTGTTTTGCAATGGAGATGTTTAGAGGCCACCCATGACAAGATAGCTAAGACTCAACCGATTGGCGTTCAAAGTGCTACGTTGAGAACTGTGTCAAATGCCCAACATGAGACATGAGTTGCCCCAGCGGTTTCGGTCAAAAATATGACACACTCCCTTGTCACACTTATCACTACGGCATCATCCGCCGTCCCGAAGGAACACCCTGTCAGTGGAATATTACAGCAAAACTCTCCGTGTCTTGCCCGCTTGTATCATGATAAGACATAAGAAGACTGGCTCAGACATCATTAAAAATCCTTTAGTTGGCTTCAGCAGGGTCGAAAACCCCAGAAAACCTCCAAAAAAAGTGAATTTAATTTTTTCAACTTTTTAGCACTACTTATGAAATTTTATAAGTAGTTTATCACTTAGGGCAGGTCAATAGCGACCGAATCTTTTTTGAATCAAGTCAAACGGACTTGTAGAAGCAAAGTTACAAGCCTTTAAAGTTTTGGAGTCTTTTATGGCCTGGAGACGAAGGCCATCTCCTGGCGAACCTTTAAGTCTGACGCCTTAGCTGATATCAGCAATGAAATTTTCTAAGTCGGTTTCGTACAGAAACCCGGAATTTGGAATGTCCGAAGCTATCATCGGAGCTCAGAGAGACGACCTACCTTTGACAATCGCTCTCCTCTAAATGAAAAGTCTCTGTCGGTTCCCCGCTTATATAGTTTGTGGCGATCAGCTGATGACGTAATACCCATCATCCAAAAACTTTAAACCCGTCTATCTCCGGTTCTAGTGCTCCGATTGACTTCAAATTTTGAGTGCCACGTTTTCTCGCTCTCCCCTTTGATTTGAGACATTCCTCGACCCTCTACGATGACCAGAAGCCGAGCTGAAAAAACTCGTTTTTTCAAAAAGTTCCAAAATCTTGGAAAATGCGCAAAAACTCGTTTTCAACAGGCTCTCATTTAAAAACGAAACCTTCCACGCATCTGAAAAGATAGGATCCTAGAGAACAAAGTGAGGTCTTGCCCGTAAAAGAAACCCGAACTCTTCATTCACTTCCAATCCTCCGCTAGTCATCGCCAAAGGTGGCCACAATTTAACATTTTCAGGAAAAAATCTCATGCGGAGACCCAACTTTTCAACTTTTTCTCTCCGATTGACTTGAAACTCACCCTCTAGATGCAGAATGGCACGCTGATTCCAAATCTGGTCTCTGTTTTCCCGTCCGAGGCTTGGTTCACCCGCTAGAGCCGTTTTCGCAAAACTTCTAACTGTCGTTTTTTCGCCAATGTCCCAAATTTTCAATGGCGTCTCACCTCTAAATGGAGGCAGATAGGAACAAGCCGTGTCTTCCACTGAATTTGTCTCACTCTTAGCTTTCAAATGAGCTATTGTACGACTTTCTAACACCAAAGTTGGAAGATCGCTGCCGAGGGGGGGGGGGTCAGCACTTTTTCTCTCCGATTGAGCTGGAAAGAAGTTCCTTAGGCCCAACATTGGCCAAAACGTCCGAATTTGCACTCCGTTTTCCCGTCCGAGGCCTCCTTCATGTCGAAAAATGGACTTTCTCATCCCAAAACGACCGAAACCTGACTTCTCCAACTCTGACGTTTTCCTGTCATTTTGCTCCCTAAACCCATGAAAATAGGACCAAACTGAGCTTTCCACTGCGTTTTTCTCACTCTTAGCTTTCAAATGAGCTATTGCACGACTTTCAACAATCTCTAACACCAAAGTTGGAAGTCTGACAGGAGGGGGGGGGGACGTCCTCAAAATTTTTTCTCTCCGATGTCGCTGGAAACAACCTTCCTAACCCAACATTTCACGTAGATTCCGAATCTGGCCTCCGTTTTCCCATCCGAGCCCTCCTTCCTGCCGAAAAACGACTTTTCTCATCCGAAAACCACCAACACCCACCCTTTTCCAACTCTGACGTTTTCAGAGATTCCACCTCTTGCCTCTCAGGAAAACTCCTCCCTGCCTTCCTTCACCACCGAAAATTTCACGTAGATTCCAAATCTGACCTCCGTTTTCACATCCGAACCCTCCTTCATGACGATTTCCGACTTTTCTCATCCCAAAACCACCAACACCCACCCTTTCCTCACTCTATCCTTCCGAGATTCCACCCCTTCCCTCATCACTCTTCCTTCCTTCCTTCCTTCCAGAGGGAGGGGGTAGGGAACAGTTTTCTCCTCTCAGACCCATTCCTCCCAACACATCCTTGGCCGCCTCCCTCACCTTCCTTCCAGAGGGGGGGGATGACTCATCTTTGCGCATTTTGTCCTTGCGCATGGGATGGGATTACTACTATTATCGACAGTTCATGTTAAAATCTATCATTTTGTTGTGTCGAAATTCCTAGAATCATGCATCTCGCCACATGTCTATTTTTAAAATAATAACTTTGGAAATGTCAATCGCCGACTGGAGATTGGAAGTTTTTCCTTTTTTCTGAACTGGTAACTAAATGTTAGTTCTGAAATCTCCAAAACTGCACTTCTCTGGTCACATTTGGTAGTTTTTTAACTTTTTTGTTAACAACGTGGGAAGGCTTGTAGTCTTAGTGTTGCACGCGAAGAGCATGCTCATAGCTACCAGCTTTTAAAATTTTGAAATATAAACCCACCAGCAAACTAGGTATGGAACTTACTTCATCACAGAATGGACAACTGCTCTGCCGTCACGATACATGAGAAGATATTTTGAGTTGGGAAAGAAATCTATTAAAGTCATCATTTGAATCAAGGTAAGTGGGTCTTTATTGCATAAATGAGATGATTCTCGTCCATTTGAGCGGATGATTTCCAAAATGAAGGCAGCCATTGCTCTACTGATGGGACCTCCTAACAGATTTGCGTCAGCTAATCGCCTTTGTTCGTCCACCGATTTTAACATTTTAGCGTACCATTTGAGAATGCTCGGAATCACTCGTGTTTCGGGCCCACATCGAACATCAGGATGACTTTCAAGCAAAACTCTCATGAGTGTTGTTCCACTACGAGGAAATCCACCAACAAATGTAATTGGATACAAATATGTCCTGTTTGGAGTGGTTTCGATGCTGCGAATTGTCACTAAGTCACTTACATTGATTGGAGATTGATAAAAGAAAATAGAGAACAACAAAAGCGTGACGATGATTAAAACACTCAACACAAACCAAGTTCGGCGACGCATGTTTGCTGTAACTGTTTTACAATGAATGTCATTC
Source organism: Prostheceraeus crozeri (assembly GCA_907163375.1). Taxonomy (NCBI): domain Eukaryota; kingdom Metazoa; phylum Platyhelminthes; order Polycladida; family Euryleptidae; genus Prostheceraeus; species Prostheceraeus crozeri. The sequence continues at coordinate 27,202 of CAJQUW010013620.1, read as the reverse complement.
TCCTAAATATTTTACAATCGGTGGAAATTATGTCAACAGATACATTGATCATGTCCTTTCCATTGGATAATATGTTACATCCAATCTTAGTAGTAGCGCAACATTAAATTTACATTTAAATAAGGAAGCTCTAGAAGCACTATGACTTGTGCAAAAATTGCAAATGAAGTAAGAAACTTTATAATACTGCATAAATAATGTACAATAGCTTCACAAAGAAAAGCTACATTCCGAAAGTTGAAAGGTAACTGGACCGTGAGATTAGGGCGCTAGCAGGCACGTGAACACACCAGATTATGAATGACTTTGTCAAACGGTAGCGCTTCATCAGCAACACAAAATCATCTACAGCCACGGTTTGACATACCAGAATTGAAAGTTGAAACAGGTTCGAATAGACTGGTCAACGGTTGTGGCGAGTTTTCCAACTGGTGTCTGACCAGTCGGTCGAGCGTTTGGAGTTGATTTTGCTTAATTTTGCATAACTGAAAATTAAACTTAGGTGCATAATTCTTGTTTTTAATGTAGTTAGAAAGAGCCAACATTGAAAGATGGTGGTTTTATTTTCTTTTTGTTATTTCTTGCAATCTATTTCAGTTAATATCCGTTAACTATCTTCAGGCAAAAAGGAAGGTAACCTTTTTACCTGAAGATAGTTAACGGATGTTAACTGAAATAGATTGCAAGAAATAACAAAAAGAAAATAAAACCACCATCTTTCAATAATGGCTCTTTTCAACTACATTCAAAACATGATAAATAGCCAAGACAATATATTCAAAACTTTTGCATAATTCTTGTTTTCTGGCTTCGAATGACGACAAGTTTAACACATATATTGAGTCTGGCTGCTTGGATCATGAAGGTCCGATTTACACCCATCAACTAGTAAATAAGACACGGCGCGCCGAAAAACCGGCGAGGCATAAAACTGCATAGAATATAAGAGTATTTGTTTAGGTAGAGTAACAACTCACTAATAATAACGTCAGCAGTAACACAAGTGAAATGTGCATTTTAAACTATTTTTTCAGAAATTATCAAGAAATTTGCTGTAATTATTATGACAACAATTTTGAAGAAAGAGTGATATTATGCAAATCTCTCGATTCACTGATAGCAAGAATAAAAAAAGTGATTCTTTATCTATAATTTCTTGGATGGAAGTGGCTATTATTAAGGCTCAGCCTTGCCAACAAAATATTTATTCATTTTACGCTTGTTTATGGTTGTCACATAAGTGTACATGTATATGGCAGTCAAAGATCAGAAAAAGCACTAAAAGTGGGTCACAATATTATTTAGTAGAGTACAAAATGCAACTTATATTGAAGCAAATATGGAAAGTTTTAATAGAATTTGATGAATCAGTACATGAGCACATTGTTAGATTGTATTCTAACCAAATAAGTAAGTTACACAGTTTACGCCAGCCCGATCCCGCTACAAATTTTGAAGACCGACAGGCTGGTTGTTTTGATTAAGTCACTTTGATAAATCAATCAAGAGAATTAAAATATCGTAAGAGCATGTTAAAGTATATAGCATAATCTAGCAGCATTTACATCGTACATTATGCAACATAAATGTTACTAGGCGCTTCTTAAACTATACATGCAAAGTTGTTAACTCATACACGTAGTTTTTAACCCTACGTCATCTCAAATAAAGTTTCCAGAATTGTATATTCCAGCGTGTATGAATTGTGCATTCGTCAGCCTATCTTTCGTCAATCTAGCATCAAATCATTCCATATCTTGAATAATTTCATTGCATGGGATAGTCAACATAACACCTGGAGCTTATGAGATGCAATGAATGATTAGATTTCAATACAACCAGCAAGGCCCACAACATGCATGAAGATTTGACAGTTAATCGTGAAGCATTGTTTGATAAGTTAGTGGCGCGAGAAAAATTTTGATTATGGTAGTACAGGCATCGCAAGAAGTCTTCGAACATCTTCCTGAAAAGAAAAAATGATGACATCTTTGGCGAACTCCAGCCTCTATATACGTCAACTCGCGGTCATCAATATAAATTCAAAATACCTGCATTTGAACTTTTGTGTAGAGTGAATTCTTCTCAATTGAGGTCGTAAATCACTAGAATTCCCTCACGAAGTGAAGAGGCATGTGTCTCTTCAGTGGATAATTTCAAATTGATTTTAAAGAAGCACTTTTGGAGAAATTCAGCTACATTAGCATTGAGTCAGTAATCATAGTGTTCATATTATTGTAGTATCATTGTTGCATGCCCGCTTGGATCATTCTTTTGATTCTCTGTTAATAATTTATATGCACATGTACATGATTGACTTAAAAAACAGTTATTGCTATCACCATAATTATTAATTATACAATGTAAACACATGACATTTATGATTATTCCAGCATAATTCACAACTGTTTTTCAATGGTTGCAAACTTTAAATGAGATATGCCGCGGCCGCGGCCGATTTTTGGCTGGGCCCGGGCAGAAAAATCGGGCCCGGTTCCCACTTTGTTAATAGCAATTTTATGACTAAAGTTTGCCCATGTGCCGAATAAATATACAAATATATTCTACGTTGCTTATCCGGCGTGTTAACCTGGATCGTTTATAGGACTTTTGAAACAGGTGATTTGCAAATTAAACACATGTGACTGTTAAAGTACGTAGCTGATAAACATGAGATTGTCCAGGTTGATGATCATTGTAATCAATTAATAACGACTCATGAAAAGAATAATTCAGGTTAATAATTTATGTCATTCATGATAAATAACGCGTGGAAAAAAGCATCTAAATGTCAATAATGAAACATTTATGAAGCAGAACAACCAGTGAATTTAAAGGCAAACATAGGTGAGGTAATTATGATTTTATAATGACTTTATTTCAACTTACTTTTGTACGGAGTGGACAACAGCTCTGCCATCACGAGACATAAGAACACACTTTGAGTTGGGAAATAAGTCCAACAAAAACATCAAATGGGTTAGCATGAATGGATCTTTATCACACAGCCGTGATGCTATTAGTCCATTTGAACGAATCATTCATTTCTATGATAAATGCAGCTACTGCCCTTTTGAAGGAACCTTTCAAATGATTTGCATCGTTCAACCTTCTAGTTCCCGCTTTCGACCGTGTAATAAGCTCATACCAAGCGAGAATGCTAGGAATAACTAGTGTTTCTGGACCACATCGCACTTCAGGATGGCTATCTAGTAAAACTCTCATCAATGTTGTTCCACTTCGTGGAAATCCACCAACAAATATAATCGGAGACAAATATGTCACATCTGGAATAGTCAGGTTCCTTAGAGTAGTGACCATTTCACTAGAACCAATCGGATGTCGATAACAAGAAAGCATGAAACATAAAATTGAAAAGAGGATTATAGCACCCAATGCTCGAAGGCAAGTTGAACGACGCATGTTAGTTAGCTGATTTCAACGAATGATGACAAATATTCATTGATGTTTATATCATTTATACAACAGACCAGCGGAATTTCTGCAAAATACTAGACGTAATGTGAGAGTCGAACCAATTCTCAGCACAGAGATTACTTTTCACGGTAAGGAGAGAAATCCATCATAAATGTTATGAACATAATAGAACAGTGTCATAGATGTGGACTGTTTCACGTATCCAGGGAACCCTAGATAGCGCAGCGTTGCCATCTAGGGTTCCCTGACGTATCTCTGTATCAATTCAAGGCTGAAATCTATGGGCTGAAATTATGCAAAGGGCAGCATGTTAAGGCAAAGAAATAGATTTATGTCCTACAATGCAGCATTATATCAGGTAAATTTTTTTCATTTATTCAATAAAAGAAATAACAATGATCGACAGGGATTTACAAAATAGTATACAAAAGGTAAGTAAATGAGAAACGTCTTAGAAAAGAGAAAAGAAAGTTTTCTTGTATGTATGTATATATTTATTCATCAAATGGAAATCACAATAAATTACACATCAATTACAGACAAGCACATAAAGTAATTCGTAAACATGACAGAAGATAAGTAATAAAAATAAGAGAAACTATTACATCAGTCGCAAGTCACGTCTATGTAAACCAATGCATTAAGCATTGTGTGAATGTTAGTGGGAACATGTAGCCTCAATCTCCGACCGACCGATCGACGTCTCAAAGCGCTTGACAATGCTTTGTGCATTACTTCTGACAAGGGCCATTGATATCCGACCGCAAACAGACATAACCGTGTCAGATAAATTGGCTCAATCGCGCAACAAAACTCATCACTTTGTCACCCAAACCGCCAGATGCTGTTATCACAAAAGGTAGGCACACCCACCCAAGCTCGCGACATTTCGCCCCATTTTGTCCGTATTTCTTGTCAGCCGCTGCGGATGTGACATGTTGAACTGTCAAACTCGCTCCAGTTAAATGTGTCATGTTGAGCGGATGAGTGACAGTTACATCCAATGCTGCTGGCTTCCCAAGAGATCAGTCTGGGATGCAGATGTCAGCTGGACGAGTTTCCGGATTTTCATTTCCGAGGCCATTTCCCTTTTCCAATTGAAAGGAGGGCCCGATTGCAGCAATCATATAATACATTCCGAATGTTATTGTGTCGTGTGACGACATCACCACCATTCCTGCACGTCAGGGCATGATGCCCTAAAGGATCCATTGTTGTAGATTGATGAAAAGGACAGTTTTTGCCAGGTTGGTTCAAGGGAAGTCCTAACCACCACTTGACTGCTACACTCATTTCATTTGGTTGCAAAGTGAATCTGAGACCAGGTGAAGGAACAACTTTCAGCCAATCGGACGCATGAGGAGCGGATATGTTTTCTAAACGTACCATGTCCGCTGTGGTTGAATTCTGTAATAGCAGTCGTTTCGATTCTTTTTCAATCGTCATTGAAAAGCGATGTTGGACGGATTTTAAATCCAAGTCTTTTAAAGTATCAAAATCAACACTATCACTCGAAGAAACGCGCAAGTTTATGCGTCTCACTGCTGCTTCACAATTAGTTGTAGGCTTTAAACCAGACTTCAAGAAAGATGCAATAAATGCCGCACCAGCGTGTTCCGAAACTGACCGAAGACTTAAACCTCCATTCTTAATGGCGAACTGCGCTTGTTTCCATGTCACATCCGTACACTGAATGGCGGTACACTCCTCCAAAGCTTTAAGCATACAATCGTCAAATTTCTTTAGGGCGTCAGTTGATTGTTCGACGGGTGTAGTTCTTGCAATGTGAAAAAAGCGGCAAAATCCTGAACAACGCCGAAGAATAGCAAGGGAAACTTGAGGATTGTTTAGTTCACTCAATGCATGAAGAAGTTCGCCGGCCTTTTCAATCTTCTTAGAGATGAAGGAATCACAAAATTCTGCATTTCCAATCGGTGAACCAAGAATTTCAAAATTTGGTATATTCGATCTCTTAATGCTCTGATTGAGGAAATTCAAGTTTGAGCGACTGAAAACTTCGCATTTCAAAAAGTTGACCTTCAGGTCTGTCGTAGGAGTAGCTTGCTCAAGACATTCGATTACACGTACAATAGATTCACGTGATCCAGCGAAAACACCGTCATCAAGATACCAGGCATGAAAGACTAGGGACACTGAATTCGAAATTGTGCGAATTATGCTCTGTAATCCCAAGGAAAACAATAAAGGACCGAGAGGGTCTCCCTGCTGCACGCCTGTTTCTGATGTAAGCGTTCCCATAGGATGACGTAAAATGGGATGTGCTCCATAACATGCATTTATCCATGCAAGCAATTCTGGAAAGTGATTGCGGCATTCATTGAAAATAAGCTGACGGGAAATAGAGTCATATCAACTTTTAGAATAATGAAATCGTCATCATTCCAATGAGCGTCTATGATTCTTCGTAGATGGTGAATAACTTTTTCGGTACCACTCGGACAGGCGACTCCAAATTGATGGGGATGGAAGAAATCAGCAGCTTTGCTTCTTAGTGCTGTACAAGCACATTTACTCGCAATTCTGCGAAGAATTTCACCTGCAGCAATAGGTCTAATGTCTTTATCTCCTTTTCTTAGAGCGGTCACATCTGCGCTCGCAAGAATGTGAAGAATTTCAGGTGGTGCAGAGCTGCGTAACATAATATTTACTATGCTGCGAAGTGAAGTACAAATGGGTACTGATAGTGTTGCCTCATTAGCTTCAATGATGTGTTGACAGCGCAAGCCAGATGAGCCACATGCCGTATCACTTGGGAATGAACGCAAAATAGCCAATATGTCAAAGTCAGATGGAAGTTGAAGTGGATCACTGTCACTGCTAATGGATGGAATTGTTGGTGGAGGGTAATGTGGGTGCTTCTCGACAAGTAGATTCCAAGTTTCTGGTGTATTTGGGGCAATACCACTAGAGGTATAAGGACGCGAGCAGCTTTATCAAAGAGTCCATCTTGTGCCAGACTTATTGCCGATTCAATTTTTGCCTCCAATTCTCTTGTAGGATTTCTCTGCCTTTTGGATGAGTTGTTATGCGACGCTGAGCATTTTCCCATTTCCCGCAGTTCAATACATTCTCCATTTGACCATCTTCGACAATACTCAGTGATATTCGGACGCTTATGTTTTCGACCAGCCCTTTTACGGGAAGGTAGTACACATTTTGGTAACATAAGTAAACAGGACCATGCTTCTACTGTGTTGGATGAAATGACATCTTGTAAAGCTTTTGGAAGAACAAGACCAAAAGATTGACGAGCTGAACTGGGAATGTGCTTCAATGTTGCACGAGGGAGGCTCATGATTTCTTCTAATGTTGGGAGAGTTAGAGAGGGTGATTTTTCGTCATTAATGGTATAATTTTGATTCACACATTTATGAGAATTTTGCCTAGATAAGGCAACGATGCGTTTGCAACGGCAGATATACTTGCCATGTGTTTTGAGCCAAGTTTGTGGGACGGTGCCTGGCAATACACCATTTATATGACTCTCCATAGGCCCTATGTTTAATTCCACTCGTTGAAGCATATCGTGTGTTACAACCTGTAACGCAACACAAAATACCGGGACCGGTATAAACTCTTGAGTTCGAGTCAATTGGTGATGTATTTGACGCATCTTCGGCAGAAATTGTTTCAGATTGATTAGGTTTCCATGTTCTCGACTGTTCGATGACAGCGTCGATAACTAGATCCGTTTATCCAAACTGCTACCTTCTGTGGCCATTGTTTTAAAATTAATGATGTAAATAATTTTAAAATCTAATTAATGTCTTACTAAGCTTCTCTGTTGGTTTGACTGAAGGCAGTATTTGATATCGTTCTCTCTTACGCTTCGCTGCCGTCAAACCTCTAAGGCAAGGTAGGGGCACATATCGCTGGTTGAGAGCAAAAAAAGTCAAACTTCGATCTAAAACATCGTATCGTAGTCAAACTATTTGCCAAGTTGGTTGTGGAAGTTGTTGACAGCAAATAGCAGGATTGAAGAGAATTTTTAGTGAGATGGCAGCATTGTTTCATGTGAATTAGTCTACTATTCCATGGATCAGCATTATATCATGGATTTTTGGGCAGTAATATCAGACATACGTGTACATGTAGACGAGGCTGCGTTAGCAGCCGAGACAGTCTGATATTTCTGCCCGCAAAGTCCATGATATAATGCTATTGTATGTAACTCTTGAGAAGTCTATGAATATTGCAATTCTTGATCAGTGTTAGTAACAGCAGGGACGCCTAGATATTTTATAATGTTACAGCATAGAAATTAATAATACCATAGAAAGTCCTAGAATGGAAATTGCATGAAAATTATGGCACACTCCGGGGAACTTAGTTGGGGCAAAAAGCAAATTTTGCGAGCTGGTTTCCATGTTTTCTGATTGGCATTTATATTTACCAGGCCAATTTGTGATCTGGATTACTGCCCCTTGTCCAAAGATCATGTACACAAAAGCAATAGTGAATTTACAAAATACTGCAGCGACAGGATGACAAAGAAGGAAATCATGTAAAACGTTCTGTACGTTCATCAGTTTGAAATATCGCTCCTATAATCAATCAGGAGTATAATCAGACACATACGCAACTTGTAATGTCGATTTACAGAGCATGCATTGTTCCCGCTTGAAATCAGAGGCCAAGAAATCTCAGAGTAGTCAATTTACTTAAAAGGGTTCCCCTGTTCAATATATTTGAACAATTTTCAAAACCTTTGCATGGTTTCGAATATGAGCTTCCAAAATATCATCACGCTATATCACATAAGTTATTTACTGATTAATTGGATCCAGCGACATTTCATTTATCTGAGAAATGACTGTCGGTAAAGAAGCTTTCAATGTGTTTATTCCAGAAAGCGCTAGGTTACTTAACCGCTAGAAGGAGAAATTATCCAATAATTAGAATTTTTATCTTTGAATTCTTGAGATATTCTTACAACCAATGCACCGACCACATTGGATTATGACTCTAAGCCAATTTTTGATTCGCATTCCAGTATTGAAAAAAAGTTGTCAATGACTGCCACAAATAGACACAGTATATTAATCCATGAAATGTGTTACAGGGACTAGAAACTCGAATACCATGGATGGAAATGTGTGGGCTAGATTTTTGAATTTATTGATATCTCCCTATCTATGGTATGGCCAATTTCTATGCTATATTCATACTAATGCAATACAAATATCGACAACTCTGCAGAATTGTGACAGAAAGTTAAAATAATGGGGAGAAAATGCAGCGTATCCGGATGTGAGTCTAGAAATGGAAAAGGCAGAAAAGGAAATGTTTATGGGTTTCCAGTAAATTCGGAGACAATGCTAGAATTGTGGTTGGCCGCATTACTCAATATCATACAGAAAGAGAGCGTGTCAAGAAAAATGGGAGTTTGTGAATTGCATTGGCCAGATGACGCTGACATGAGGTCAGTCAAAGGAAAAAGAATACGAAAGATCCACCATCCGTTTTCTGTTGTCCAAAATTATTTCAACGACACACGAGTTCAAAGAAAGACAGAAATATCGAATCAAGAAAAATTCCATTCCAATCGAGAACAACTATTCCAGACGAATTAAGTGCATTTGAATGCTCTGATCATGCTCCGAATGATTTCAATGATTTTGCGAAGGATTTGCCTCATCATTTAGATTGTCAACAAACAATAATGAATAGATCTTCGAAGATTTTTACAGCGAATTTCGACAATAACTGCCGAACTGTTGAAATGTGCATCACAACTGCTTCTGATTCCTCAGTCACTCACTGCCTACAGAAGAAATACATGTATTGGCATACGAGATTTATTGGGTTTCGCAGCCAACCAATTGAGTAACATAATATCGAGAACAAAGAATCATTCTCCATCAAAGAAAAGTGAGATGCAAAGACTGATTGAGTTAGGAAGGGAGGCTTTAGATCACGAAGAAAATGAATCAGCTGCTAGAAATTTCAACTTCATTTTCGAGCAGATTTTTTTGATGTGCTGTGAATCTAATGGAAGACGATATTCAGGTGAAATGATGATGATTTTAATATGTCTCTATTTGAATAGTCATTCTTGCTGTCGTGATCTGCGATCATATCTCGTCTTGCCAGAGTCGAAGACCATAAAGAAGTATATTGGGCCATTCCAAGTAATTGGGAGCAACAATGAAGCACAAAAGACTGCTAAATTATTCTTTTCCTCTGGAAATACTGTGCCCTATTGCTCTTTGGTCTTCGATGAAATCCATCTAAAACCCTCACTTCGATATAGAGGTGGCCATGTATTGGGTGCCGCAATTGACAGACCTCAAGAATTGACTAGAACAGCTTTAGTATTCATGGTAAAGGCGATGTTCAATCCGAAGCCTAATTCATTTCTCTTGCGAATAATTCCTGTTTACACATTGGCAGTAGAAAACATTAGAAAGAGAAGTGATCGCATGCATGAAGCTACTGCACGAAGTCGGAGAAAAAGTTGTTACACTTATTTGCGTGAAAGATCTTGCGTGAAAGATTTTCATCAAATTGTTCGCACAAGATAATCAACCCACTTACTGAAGAGCCACTTTTTCTAATGCATGATAGCGTCCATTTAATCAAAAGCATTCGGAATAATTGGATCAATGAAAAAGATGAAAAAGATCAATGAAAAAAAACTTCCTCCGAACTCTGGTGATCCAGTAATTGCAAACTGGGAAGATCTGGTACAACTGTACAATACCGAGAAAGGTAATATCGTGGAAAGAACTCCTCTTACCTCAATGTCCGTGGATCCGTCAGTATTTGAGAAACAGAAGGTTTCCTTGGTGACCCAAATTTTCAATGAAAAGGTTGTTGCGGCATTATCGCAAGATGGTAAAACTAACACTGCTTGAAATACATATTCGTAGAACCATCTTAATGATGTTGATAGAAGCCCCATAGACTGTTCATCATCCACTCAACTATCTATCTTGCGAAACATGAGACATGCATTGAGTTCAATGAATTGTAAACGCTTTCGTCGTGAAAAATCTTTTACTTCTGATACGCGCAACAGCATCATTGAAACACTCGACTGTATGATTGATATGTCTTTGTATCTGTTAAACGCCTGCTCCATTCATTATATTTTACTTGGAAGCTTTCAAAGTGACATCATCGAGGGGGAATTTGGCATCATGCGTGGAATGTTTGGTGGACAGCACCATGTGGCATTCGAACAAATATTGATCGCTTCAAAAACTCGAAGATTAGAATTCATACATAGACTAGAAAATGTTCAAGAACACGACTTGAAGTCATACTCCCTTTGTCCTCATAATAGTTGTTGTTCAAGCTATCTAACTTGCGTAGATCTCCAGAAGATGGATGATGCATTTGAAAATATCGAATTTATTTCTTCTGATGAAAGGTCAATATTATTTTACATCAGTGGATTCCTTGCATTTAAAGAAGGAATTATGTTTTCAGGACCTGATGTTGCAAATATTGATGATTGCGAATTCACTCGTCTAGTCTCAAGAGGAAAGTTAACTTACCCTTCCGAAGAATTATTTGAATTTGTCCTCTTGTGCTACTCTTTCTTCCAATGTTGTCATGTGAGATGTCGACAGTGTTTCGTTGAATGTTTCACTCATATGTATGATAGCTACTTTTCTTTTTACATGAAACGTACTCTTCTTTCAAGACTTGTAAACACGTTTTTCAATGGTTTGGTGAAAGATAGAACTGATACAGCACGTTCTGCTTCTTCTCGAAGAAAATTGCAAAAGCTGTCAGGTTGATGTAATAAAAATAATTGAATATATGGAATCTTTTGATTATTATTCTAGCATATACTTCCTGATACTAGATATATGTTTCTTTTCTAGTTGCACTTGTGATGTTTTTAAGCTAACTTCTGTAATCGAAAATTGATGCACAATTTAACAAATAATAATAGAAATCATAAAAACTTGACTCTCTTTAAACCTAAGCTCACTTGACATGAAATATTACATAATTATCATGTGAATTCCTAAGATAGAGTTCTGGATTAGCTGAAACGCTGGCCCACACATTTTCACCCATGGTACTCGAGTTTCCAGGATAACAGGATAATGGAGAGATGAAGAAATCCTTGATTGACTTTTATTGAAGTCTATGAAAGTTTGCTCTCTCAATGGATTTTGACTCATGAAAATTTTGAAAGTCTATGAATATTTGCAAATGTGATTAGATTTGAAATTCAGATTTCTATCTAAAAATGATTTGAAATATCAGTTTGAATGGAAGTTTGATATCTTGCGTACGTGCCATGATGGCACATGGAAAGTGTCATAACCTTCATGCAATTTCCATTCTAGGACTTTATACGGTATTGTTCATTTCTATGAGTTTACCAATTCATTCATTAATGAGTTCTCAAGCTGGAGTGACGGACGACGGTTCATGGCTCTGTTGCGGTGAGAATTCTATGAGAAATTGGCGGGTGTATAATGGTGCATTATATATCCTCCAATGCCGGGCAATAATGCATTTTAAAATCATTTCAATCATTTCTATGACCTCCAAGGTCATCGAGAGTGAAATACAATGAAGATTTATTTTGAATTGATTTTGTTCTCACCTCTTGAATATTTTCCTTTCGGGGTCTCGGCATGTATAGATTAATTGTCTTATGAATTTTAGGGTATGTGATAATATGCACCGATGTGAGGGTAGAACCATCATTAAGTCAAGTTTCCGAAAATAACGACATAAGTAATAATATCAAAGATAATGCTCGTCCAGACGTCTCCATGCGTGGGTTCTGGCGGCCGATGGAGCGAACCTTCGTTGATGTCAGGATTTTTCATCCCGATTCCCCATCATATCTGGGTACTCCCATGAATTCTCTTTATCGTACTCATGAAAATCAAAAGAAACAAGAGTATAACGGAAGAATCATAGAAGTAGAACATGCAGCCTTCACCCCACTCATGTTTTCAACGACTGTTGGTATGGGTCCTTAATGCCTTCGCTTTCATAAAAACATGGCAGACATAATTTCTAAAAAGACTCGCGAAAACTATTGCCATGTAATGTCATATATAATGCGTAGAATAGGTTTCTTCCTTTTACGCATCACTCATAGCCTTGCGAGGGGAAAGGGTGAAACAATTGGCGCGTAAGCGCCCTCAAATGTCCTACATTGTTGCCCGAAAAAATCTATGTTAATACTATTGTGCGTAATTGAAATGAAATGGGCAGCAATGTAGGAAAAAAGCGGGCAGCAATGCTATGAATACACATGTAGATAGACCCTGATTGAGATTTCTTAAATATCTTTCACATGCAGAGATTGAGAAATCATCATTACGGGAGACATTGTTGCCTTCTGTTTTCCACCCATAGCTCAATTACGCACAATATTGCTCTTAGTTGCAATATTGTCGGGTAAATGCCATGCAATTCATATGGAAGAAAATAGTCCAATATATGTCCGCTACCACACATGTTTCAGCGATTCATTGATCACATTGAATTAAGCATTGCCGTTGTAGGAATGAGATCAAAGAATGAGATCATTTGTGCTTTTTACGTTTCCATTGGTCCGACATTTGGATCCACCCATCGTCTCTTATTGGTGTTGATGTAAAGCATGGATTCAGTACATATAAGTGCGTAGATGAAACAATTATTTGAGTACTGTGATCATGTGACTTCACATACAAAATTACACTGGCAGAGATTCGTCGGATGATTTGTGTCTAAGTCACAGGTTACCATTTAATACTTCGCGGTGTACATAATCCTTTGTAAACTATCGCAGTCAGTGAATTCGTCGCGTCACGGATGCCTACTCTGCATTAATCAATTCGTAACTTCTGTCCTAGTTGGGATTTGTCAACTGTTGATCAGTTGTTAATTTGGTCATATTCTTGAGGAACCCTTGAGCCAAATTTCGTGATTTATCGATTTTCCTCACATGACACTTGACGCACATTCTACATCATAATGACGAGACAATGAATTTTGACACTGCCGTGTGTCTTCATGAAAAAGTCGAGATCTTATTGTGGTGTCGTGGCTAAAATTTCATGTTTTTAATTCAATTTTCATCGTCATGAATTTATGATTCACTAAATTTATGCTTCACTTCTTGAATCTGAATGGCAATGTGGCAGAGGTGGGCGCGATTCGGGAAAATGAAGTTCCGAATAGCGATTATCCGATTAGCCAGATCGGAGTTCCGAATCCAATTATCCGATTCAAATTTTGAAAATGAAGTTCCGATTCACGATTATTCGATTATCCGAATTCGATTATGAGATTAAATGGATTTTAATTCAAATCTTTGCACTCCTAATGGAAATTTATGCCATCAATACAAAACCTTGAACGAGAGATGACATCAAAATATTGCAAAAAATTATCAAATGTTGCATTTGCCTAGAGGACAAAATTTCCTGTCTAATTGCCCTACATGCTGGCTAACATTCAGTGTACATGTACGCTACCACAATTAGACAAATACAAAGCACCCAAATTCTATTGACTATCTCCAGGTTTACAGTAACAATTTCATGTGCATGCATGCACCCAATACATGAACCGAGTGATTCTTAGTCCTTCTCCAAATCCAAGTCGACACAAGACTCATCAAAGGCCACATCTCTTAACAAATGGAGGTTGCCCTTCATAAACACTAAGGCCTCAAAGTTTGCGGCAGTGAGTGCCGCCCTTTTTGGCCTCAAAATATCCGAGCCAAAGCTGAAAATGCGCTCAATAGAGGCTGAGCTCGGAAGGGATGTGTTATATTTTAAAAATAGTCTCTTCCAAGAGTCCCGAAACTTATGTGGGAAGTGGTCTCCCGAAAGTTGTGGATCCCCTCTCACAGCCTTTTTCGACCAACAGTCAAACTCCATGGTCATCACCACTTCTTGACTTTCTGCTTCCCCCTCATTTTCCGCCGATAGCAGATAGTCAGTGCTGGTGGGTGCAGATTCAAGATCCTCTTGTAGATCAGAGGACACGTGACTCCCATCTGCAGGTTGAGTGTAGGCCGCTAGCTCCTGGATGAGGGTGTCTCTGACACTGCTCCACAATGCTTCTCCGTTGTCTGCGCTTGATTGCCTCCGACATATATAGCTTTGACTGTCACGATCTTGTGATGAGGATGCATTGCCGTAGCTTTTAATAGGTCCATGTCGGAGAAAATGTCGTTGAACCTGAAAAAAAGCAATTGATGATTGATAGGACAGTGTCAGTCATTTGCTGTATGTTGCAGCAATCGGGGAATAACCGTGGCTACTGCAAGCACCATCATTCGTGACTGAGCATGCATGATACTCCTGATTCTGATCCACGCCAAAACTCTATGAACAGCATTATTTAGCCATGTTTATCACAACTAGGCTATAGCAAAATGAACACAACAGCACTTTGACTGATTTGTACAGCTGTGGAAGACAGAAAAGAGCAACACACTAAGCCTAATAGCTCTGGGAAGCATCTCAATTCACTGCCCAAGATGACCCACTGGTGCGGCCTCAGTTCAATGAATTTCGTGTTTTGATCTGCGCCTGCAGAGGCAGTGATACTACTTAGAGACATAGATTGAATGGTGGCAACTGTTTACTGTTTTGTGCATTTGAATCTGTTGTCATCGAGTAATGGGAAAACGGGTTGAAAGGATGAAACTTTGAATATCATGACATACCTGCTGTCAAACCCTTTTCTTCCAGGCTGATGCAGGAGAAAGGCTAGCAGATTCTTGGCATAAACAATGCTGTCATCGCTCGACAAGGCTTCCAAAGAGTCTTAGTAGCTGTAGTTGTGGCAGCAGGCACCCCATGTATGCCTTCACCTCACCTTGGAGAATATCAAGGCAGGTAGCAAGTGGAGCAGTGACCTTCACATATTCTGACCAGACCTGCACGTCGCAGTCTGTGATGTGTGGTAGGGGATGGGGTCGCTGTCGCTGACAAATCTGATTCAGCTTCTTGGATGAATACTCCATCCGGGTACTTTCTCTACATCTCTTGATGCTAGGATGTTCAATGTGTGCGCGACACATCGACGATGCCCAGGTAGCTGAACCAATTCTTCATCCTCGTTCAAATGTTCCAGTGCATCTGCTACCTGAATGATGCTAATATCCACCTCTTCTGGATCTCGCACTACTTGTTCATGGTGATCCTCGGCGTTGTAGCGATTGAATGCACTAACGTAATTCGCGCCATTGTCGGTGGTGATGCGAACAACTTGAAGATTGATGTGAAGCAAATATTGTGCTTAATTATATGCGAGAAGAATGCTTGATGAGAAACATGCAAGCGCAATTGTGCACAAAGATCATTAGTTTAAAGCTCAAAATTTCTTGCACTGAATTATAGCAGCGAAAAGCTCTAGTTCAAGTGTCCACAGACTTGAACAATGCCTCGGATTGCTCAGTCATTTTAGATGCAATGAGCTAGCTTGAACCTTTCCTTGCCGCAATGATGAGTCCCTGTGGGACGAAGTGCGTCTGCGGATGCCAAGGAGCTGAATGCTGCAAGTTGCTCAATCTACGAGTACAGTCTTTGTGATCTCCATAGACCAATCAGAGCACGCTTCTCATAATCGGGAAGCAGATTCAACTTTTTTAAGCTGTACGAGACGCCTTCACGTGTGTCTACAAATTATGCTATATATTTTTTTAAATTTTTTACTCGATGCATTGAACAGAGCAGAGCTTGCTATCATGGAATTCCTGTGTCTGCATGATTGATGGATGCCTTGTACATGTATGTTCATTGCATGACATTTCCCATATAATCGTAGGTTACAGAACGATATTGAACGAGGCCGAAGGCTGAGGTCAATGAAGAGTTCTGTAGCATACTGTAATTGTTGCACGAGGCCTTGCATATGCAGGTGCGACTTCGATTTCATGTCCTCGAGCTCTACAGCTCTATACTGACACAGCTCGAGGACATGAAATCGAAGGAGTGTCTGCATATGCAAGACCACCGTGCAACAATGCATTGATGCATAAGTCACAACTTTCACAAAAGAAAATGGACAGATAAGTATGCATGAAATCAATTATTCTATTACTGGTAGCTGGTTATAAATGCATGTCATCATGACTTCATATTACTGTACATGCTTATTTTCGAATTGCTCACAGCACGCAATCAAAGCAGCTGAGAGATTTCAACAATGTAGGCCTATGTATCTGCATGGTCAGCTTTTACTTGTGGCTTTCAAGAATGATTGATCTAGCCCTTTAGAGACAGTAGCTAAAGTCAGTGGCTAAGTCATTTCTATTCCATTCTGTTCTATATTGCTAGAAAAAATGACAGTGATGCATTATGCAAGTGAAGTGGCAATCTGTCATTCCCACATGGCACATTTATACGTTTAACTTACTTGTAGTATAAGTCGAGGCACTTCTTCTGAGAGAAGGATTGATTGCAAAAGGTAATGCTGGCCTGTCTCGTCAGCTGTCTCTTGGCTTGAAGCTCAGGTGTAATGCTCTGGCAGGACTTCCGACGACCCCGCTTGCTGGAACCTTCAAGAGCAGCCTTTAGGTCAGGGAGTTGATCACTGTGGTACCTTTTGTAGTGGACCTAACAAGAAAGAATGGAGAATGCATCAAAACTTGCATTCATAGATAGACCTCATGTACCTAGACCAAATCCCGTATTGCCAACAAACAACCCTGGTTGAAGAATAGGCCTCGTAGAGACTACATACAAAGGCCAAAGTTACAAATGCATGTAGCATCAGTGCATTCAATAAATGCGAAATCAAATAAAATCATCGGTTGCTGCAGACTGAAGAACTGACGGTACCTTTTTATCTTAGAGAGAGAGAGAGAGAGAGAGAGAGAGAGAGAGAGAGAGAGAGAGAGAGAGAGAGAGAGAGAGAGAGAGAGAGAGAGAGAGAGAGAGAGAGAAGAGAGAGAGAGAGAGAGAGAGAGAGAGAGAGAGAGAGAGAGAGAGAGAGAGAGAGAGAGAGAGAGAGAGAGAGAGAGAGAGAGAGAGAGAGAGAAGAGAGAGAGAGAGAGAGAGAGAGAGAGAGAGAGAGAGAGAGAGAGAGAGAGAGAGAGAGAGAGAGAGAGAGAGAGAGAGAGAGAGAGAGAGAGAGAGAAGAGAGAGAGAGAGAGAGAGAGAGAGAGAGAGAGAGAGAGAGAGAGAGAGAGAGAGAGAGAGAGAGAGAGAGAGAGAGAGAGAGAGAGAGAGAGAGAGAGAAGAGAGAGAGAGAGAGAGAGAGAGAGAGAGAGAGAGAGAGAGAGAGAGAGAGAGAGAGAGAGAGAGAGAGAAGAGTGAGAGAAGAGAGAGAGAAGAGAGAGAGAGAGAGGAGAGAGAGAGAGAGAGAGAGAGAGAGAGAGAGAGGTATCGGCTCGTTCGGTTTTTTTGCCGCGGCGTATCTATCTCATTTTTCGCCTGTGCTGGTACGCTGCTCTCTCCTGCTTCTTTGCTGTGGGACATGGCCTATAGTGTGCTCGTCGTTATGTCTCGTGTCGTCGTTCTCGTGAAATGTTTGCGTGTCGCTGGTTACTCGGCTGGTCCCGAAAGGCCCTCGATCTGGTGTTTACCATCGTGATGTTTGTGGGCCATGATACGACCGACGATCCTGCGCGCGCTCTGCTGCCTCTCTTTCTCTCTCTCTCGCTCTCTCTTGTCCTCCTCGCTTCTCGCTCGCTCCGCTCGCGCGCCTCTACTGCTCTGATGCCTCTCACGCGTCTCGCGCTCTCTCTCTACTCTGCTCGCGCTCTCTCTCTGTCTCTCGTCTCTCTTTCGTGCTGTTTCTTTCCTGGCGTTCGTTCTTGCTTCTTTCTCTCTGTCTGCGGTGGCGCTCTTACTTTCATGCGCGCTTCGTTCTTTCTCTCTCTCGTTTCTTTCTCACTTTCTATCCGTGCGGTTCTTTCTTTGCGTGGCGTTGTCTTATGCTTTCATTCTTTTCTTTTGCTTGCTGGCTTCGTTGCTGCGCTTTCGGTGTGGCTTGTCTTTGGCGTTTCTTTCTTTCTGTTCTTGCGTCTCCTTCTCTGTCTTTCTTTCCTTGATTTCTGTCTGGCTTCGGCGTCTCGCTTGTCTGGCTGGTACTGAGCTTTGCAGTGTGCGTGGTTCGCTTGCTCGGTCTTGTCGTGTCTTTCTTTCGATTGCCTCTGCTTTCTTTCTTTTCGGCTCTTTGCGTCGTTCGTTTCCTAGTCGTGTCTATTCTTGGTCTGTCTTTCTGACTTTCTTGCTTGCGTTCTTTCTCTCTGTTCTTTCGTGGCTCGCTGGCTTTATCTTGCACTACTGTGTCTTGTCTGTCTCTCTTTCTTTATCTTGTCGCGACGGTGCTTTCTTTCTTTCTTGCTTTCTTTCTTTCTTCGTTTCTTTCTGTCGTTCGTTGTCTTTCTTTCTGTTCTTTGGGTCTTTGTGCCGTGGGTGTTTTGTTGGTTTATTTTGGTCTTTGTTCATTTTAGTTGGGTGGAAATCTGCGCTTCTTTGCCGATTTCGGTCGGTTCTCTTTGCTTTCTTTTGTCTGTTCTTCTGTGCTGTCTGTCTTTCTTCGCTTCGTTCTGTTTCTGTTTCTTTCTTTGCTTTCTCCTTTTTTCTCTCTTGTGCTTTCTTTCTGCTCTCTTTCGCTTTCTTTCTGTCTGTCGTTTCTTATCCTTTCTTTCTTTTTCTTTCTTGCTTTACGTGATGCTTGGCTTTCTTGCCCCTTGCTTGTCTTTTCTGTTTCGTTTCTTTCCTGTCCTTTCTTTCCGTTCGTTTTCTTGTCCTTTCTTTCTTTCTGTGGCTGTCTTTGCGTTCTTTCCCTTTCTTCATTTCCTCTTTCTTTTTGTGAGTGGTTGGTGGGTGCGCACCGTGTGTTTGGTTTGGGTGTGTGTTTATATTAACAGCAGTCGAGAATCAAGCGCGCCTCTGTCTTTGTCGTTGGATGTTTGGCGGTTTGTGTTTGTTGCGACCGTGTGAGCCCTTCCTTTTGGCTTTGTGCCTCAGTCCCTATAGTGTGTGTTTTCTTTTGTTTGGTCGTTCTGTTCCTCGCTCTTCTTTATTGTGCGCTCAACGTTGTGGTTGTGCGTGTTTGGGTCGCCCCCCCCCCCTTCTTCCTCACACCTCCGCTCCCCGTCACCACATCCCGCTCATTGCCCGCCCCGCACCCACAGGCCCCCCACCAGTTCCCTTTACCCCCCCCCCCCTCTCCCCGGCTCCTTCCGTCCGCCCTTCACGTCTTGCTTTTGGGTATTTCCTGTTCGTCTCTTTCCCTGCGCCAGGATGCCCCACCCCCGCCCGGCCCCCCTCCTCACGCTCCATTTTCGCCCACCCCCTGTCCCCCCGCCGCCTACCCCCCCCGGCCCACCACGTCGCCGCATCCGCCCCGCCTGCCACGCGCCCCAGGCCCCCTCCCCGCAGGCCCCCTTCCCGCCCGGTCCTCCCCACCCACCGCCCCCCCGCCCGCAAGACCCCCCTCTCCCCCCTGCCCCCCCCCGCCCCCCGTCCGGGCCGTCCCGGCCGCGACGTTGGACCGCACAGAGGCCGGTCCGCCGTCCGGCCTCACCCCTCGCCTACCCCCCCCCCCCTCCCCATAACCCGGCCGGCCCCCCCCGCCCCTCACCGCCGCGCCTGCAGGGTCCCCCCCAGTTGTTTGTGTCACCCCCCCGCCCCACTCCACGGGCCCCCCCCGGCCCCACCCCCCTCGCCCCCGCCACCCCCCGCCCGATCAGCTCCCGCTCGGTGCGCCCCCCCGGGTGGCGCCCCCCTCCGCGCCCCCGAGCGTCGGCAGCCCCCTGTGACCACCTTCCCCTCCCCCCGCCCCCCCCCCCCCCGGCCCCGCCCCCCTTTTCCCCCGACCCATCCCGCTTTTTCCCTTTTTTGCCCCCACTCGTGTTCCCGCCCCCGGCCCCGCCGCCCAGCTGCCCTCTCGTCCCCCCGCCTGGCCGCGCCCGCCTCGGGCGCCCCCCCCGGTGCGACCCCCTCCGCCCCGCCCGTCCCCCTGCCGCGACGCACTCCCGCCACCCCACCCCCCCGTCGGGACTTTCCCCGACTGCCCCGATGTTTTCCCCCCGCCCGCCGACGCTTGCGCCTCGCGTCGCCCACGTCATCCCGCCCCACCGCGTCTCCCCTCGCCTCCGCGCACCACCCCGCCGGCCCGTGCCTTTGCTTATTTCTTTTCGTCGCGCCGACCCCCCGCGGACCGTCCCCCCCGCTTTCCTGTCTCGGCCTGGCCCTCTGTTTGTGTTCTGCCCCTACCCCTAATGGTGTTCCTTACCGCATTTTTCGTTCGTTTTTTGTGTTTTTGTTGTGGCTCTTTCTTTCTTGTCGTCGGCCCGCCCCCCCTAACTCCGCCCCCTCGCCCCCGTCCTTCCCCGCCCTCACCTCCCCCCCCTCTCTCGCCCCCCCCCCACTGCCCGTCCTGGCCCCGGCCCCCCCCGCCCCCGCCCCTTTCTTTGTCTTTGTCCTTTCTTGATTGTTCTATGTTGCCGCATTGTCTTTCTGTGATTTCTGTTTTTTTGTGGTTGCGAGGGTGGGTGTTCCCTTCGTCGGCTCTCTTTCACTTTTTCGTCTCTTTCCTGCTGGTACTTGGTTTTTGCTCCTTTCGTTTTCGCGTTTTGGTCGTTGCGCTTTTCTGGGCTTGCTAGTTTTGGTCGCGATTTCGTGGTGACGGTGTTCTGTGTTCTTTGCTCCTTTTTGTCTTTTCTTGCTGCGTCTCTTGGCTGTCTTTGGTCCTTCCTCGTGAATCGTCTGTAATGCTTGTCTCTTTTGAGTTTGTGGCGATCTTTTTCTATGTTTGCTGTTGCTTTCTCGTGTTGGTCTTTCATTTGCTTTTCTTTCTGCCAGGCTCTGTCGCTGGTTTTAGTCGTGCGTTTGGTAGCTTTACTTGTTTTGATTTTGTTTAGGGCTGCTGCGTGCTGTTGTGCCTTTTCTTGCTTCATGCTTGGTGCGTTGTACTTTTCTTGGGTTGGCATTAGTTTCGTACTATGCTGTGTTGTCTCCTTTTGCTGCACTGCTCGTTGTTCTGGCCTCGTGTGATTATGGTGCTTGTTTTTGGTGTCTGCCGCTCTGCGTTCTATAGCGCACTGCTTATCTGCTTGTTTTTTGTCTGGATTCTGTGGTTCTGTGCGTTTGTCTGCATTGCTGGCTCGTCTTGCTGGGGCTTGGTTGCCTCTTTCCCCTTCTCCGTCTTTTCCTGCTATTCGATGTGTCGTCTTGCCCGTTATGTGCTTGCTGTTTCCATCTCCTAGTCCTTTTTTTCTTTGGGTTGGAGTGTGAGGTCTTTTTTCCTTGTCTTTGTCCCTTGGTCCTGGTCCTTGTCCTGTTTGTTTGGCCGCCTTCTCTGTTCTTTGTGTTGTCTGCTTTTCTTTGTTCTCGTCCGGGCTGATTTTTTGTTCTCTTTCTTTGGGTGCGGGTAAGTCTTTTTTTGGCTGACTTGCGTTTCTTTATCTGTGCTCTCGGAGTGTTCTGCTTGCTCGCTAGATGGCTTAGGTTTCGTGAGCTTCTTAAAGTTTTCCTGTTTGTTTTTTTTTTTGTGTGTTTTTGTCTGTCTTATGGGGCGCTTGCGGTTTTTCGCTTCTCCGTCATCCCTTGGTGGCTTCTTGTTTCTTGTCTTTTGGCGTGTGTGTTGTTTTTTTCTTTTTTCTCGATTTTGGTTTGTTGCTCTGTTGGTTCCTTGGATCGGCGTTGTATTTGCTTTTGTTTTGTTTTGTGTGGTTCTCTTCTAGTGGGGTGTTGCTTCGGTTTTTGGTTGGTGCTCTTTTTTGTTTTTCGTTTGTTACAATTAAATGTCTTTGGTGGCTTCTGTTCGTTGTTTTCCCTTTGTTCTTTTTCATTTTGGTCTTTTGGGTTTTCGTTGCCTTCTCTATGTTTTTAGTGCTTCTGTGTGAGTTATTTTTTACTTTGTCTTTTTTACGTCGGTTTGGTTTTTTTTTATTCTTCTTCGTTTCTAGATCTGGTATGTCGTGCCGTTGGTGTTGGGTTGCTTTCTGGGTGTGGGTAGAGGTTGTTGTGGGCTTTTCTACTTGAGCATTTTTTTCGGTCGCTTTGTGGTCTTCCGGCACCGTTGGTTTGTGTCGGTTTGTGGGGTAGTGTTCTGTTCGGGTGTTTTTGTCTTTTCGTCTCTTTTTTCCGTTGCGCCATTGTTGTGTTTTCCGGGTTTTTTTTTGGTTCTATTTATGGTTGTATTTACTTGTTTTTTTTTTTGTATAGGTGTTTTCTTTTCTCCGGCTTCTGCTTTCTTCTCTCGTGTCTGGTGGGTCTTGAGATTCTTTTCTTGGTTAGTTTGCTTCTGTTTTTTATAGTTTCTCGTCTACTTCTTCTAGTTATGCCTTTGTTTTGTTTTTTGTTCGTTTTGTTTGTTGAGTCTTTTTATTTCTGTGTTTGTGTTTTCGTTTTTTTGTTTTCTTTGTCTTTTCTTATTTTATGCGTGTTACTTTTTCTTTGCTTGGCTTTTCTCTGTCGAGTTGTGGGTTAGTTTTCCTTCTGCCGGTGGGAGCTGTGTTTATGTAGTTGGTTTGTTTTTCCCTGTCTTCTTTTTGCTTTTTTAGGTGTGTTCTTTTTTGCTTTCTGTGTTTTTTTACCTCTGTTCTCGTTGTGTTGTTTCTTTGTTGTGGGTCCGCGGTTTCTTGGTGTCTTTCGAGTTGCGTTTTGTGCGTGTTCGCTTCGCGTTATGCCTCGGCTGTTGGTGTGTTCGTTCTTTTGTTTTTTGAGGGGGTGTATATCGGGGTGGCGGTTGCTCTGGGGCGTGTGTTTTGGGTTTTCGATGTGTAGTTTTTTTCTTCTTTGGCTTTTTTTTGTTTGTGCCTCCGTTGATTGGGTTTGTTGTTCTGTTTCTCGGGTGGCGCGTTGCCTTCCTAGTATGGCGCGCCTGCTGGTCTTGGGTCCTTGTTGTTTTCTTTTGTGTTGTTTTAGGTACTTGTGTTTTGGTTGATTGTCTGCTGGGTGGTTCTATTGTTAAGTGTTGCTGTTTGGCTTCTCCTTTGCTGTATTTTATCGTTTATGTTTTCGTTTATGTCGCGTGGGGATGAGTTTGTTCTTTTGGCGTTGGTGTTTTTGTTTCTCTCCTGCTGCCGCGGGTGGTACGTTCTTGCTTTTTCTTCAGTTTTTTGTTGGGTGGTGAGTTGTCTGTCGAAGTTTTTGTCTTGTGTGCTCTTGTATCTCTGGGTTTTGAGCGTTGTAGTATCGCGGTTTATGTGTGAGTTGTTTTTTAAGGTTCTTTTCTGCGTGTGGTCGTTTATTTCTTGACTAATAATGGTTTATGTGTTTTATTGGGTTTTTCTGGGTGTGTTTTTGTGCTATTGCGTAGGGACTTAGTTCAGTGTTTTTGGTTCTTCTGGCTTTGGGCACTTTGTTTGTGTTTGGTCTTGTAGTTAAGTTTTTTTTGTCTATTATTTTTTTTTGTTTTCTTTTCTTGTCTCTTTGTGTTGTTCCGTTGTAGTTCTTGTTCTTGTTTATAGGTTCATTTCTTTTTGTTTCCTTTTTGTTTTTCGTGTCGCACTGTTCTCTACTTCCTCTATGGGGCTTTTTGTGTGCGTCACCACTGCTGTGCATTGTGATGCGTGTTGTTGTCTTGGCGGCTATGTTGCTGGTTTTCCCATTCCGCTTCTAGTTGGTGTAGTGGTGGGGGGGGGGAGGGGTTGTCGCTGGGCGTGTGGTGGGTCTGTTCTTGGCGGGTGAGCGTTTTATGTTCCTCCTATGTTGGCTGGTTTGTTTCTCCGGTGTCCTTTTTCTTTTTGTTAGGGTTCTAGCGATGTTGGTTGGGGGTATGCATCCTCTTGCTATTGTCTCTGTGTGTCTGTTTTTGTTCGTCTTTGATGTTCCCTGTTCTTTGTGTTGTTCTTTCTGGTGGCGTCTATTTTGAGGTAGGATCGTGTGTCTGTCATTCTTTCTCTTCTTTCGGGTCTGGGGGGTGGTCTTTTGTCCTTCTCTCGTTGTTGGGTTGTGTCGTCTTTGGGCGTCTTCTTCTTGTTCTTTGGTTGTTCTGTCGTTGCCCTTCGTTCTGTGTGTTCGGGTTAGTTTTAATGTTTGTAGTTGCTTTTCTGGTTGGGCGTACTTGTTTTCTGGTGTTAGGTGAGTGTTGTCGTGGGGTTTTTCTTTGCGTCTGCGGTGTTGGGTGGTCTTTCTCGGGGATGTCTTGCGCCTGGGTGATCGTTTCTCGCGTTTGTCCGTTTTGCTCTAGTCGGCTGTCGGTGGGTCTAGGGTTTGGGGGCGCCGTGGCCATGAAGCGGGTCGGTGCTGGATTTTCGCGTTTCTCGACTTCGACTACTCCGGGGATGCGGTCGTGGTGTGCGTGGGACTTGTGTCCGCGCCGTCCTGTGGGTCGTTGTGTCTCCCTTCCTTCCCCTGTGTGGTGACATCGTGTGCATGTCTTTTGTTGTTTGTGGTGTTGTTCTTTGTACTGCGAAGCGCTGTTCGCGGAACCTGCGGCGATTTGGCGGCCGAAGGCCTCCCATGCGCTACCCTGCTACACCCGTCTGCCGTCCGTGTGTCAAGTGACGTGGTCCCCCGACTCGCGCGGTGCTGCCGGTTTAGCGACCCTCTTCGTTCGCCGAGGGCGTGTTCGCCGCCTTCCTACCTAGGCGCACTCGTGCTGTTTCGGTTCTTCATTGAATTCGCCGGTGAGCAATATATTCCTCTTCTTATGCTGCGTCTTCGCCGTGGTCTGTCCATCTTTCTTCTCGCCCGAGTTCTATAGTCTTTGTTATGCTCTCCCTTTACCCGGCGCCCGCATTATGTTGCTTAGGGTTTTGGCGGCTTCTCCGTGGTCTGGGCTACTGTGTTTTGGTTGATGCTCGTTGTGGTCTTCGGTGTGTGAGGGTCTTTTTTGTGTGCTTTCGTTTTTGTCTCCTGCCTGGTCTACCCTTCCCTGCTTGTTGCTTGTTTTCGTGTGCCGGGTTTTGTTTCTTATTCGGTGTCTTTTTATCTTTTATTATGTGTATGGGGTCTTTCGTCGTGTTTGCGCCTGGTGGGGTGGTGGTGGTTCCGTTGCTTGCTGGTGGGGGAGACTTGTGGCTGTTGGGTATGGGGGGGTGGGGTTTCCTGTGTGTGGTGGGGTGGCGTGATGGCCGGCTGGCTGCTCTTTTGGCTTTTGTGTTGTGGGCTGTGGGGCGATTGTGGCGTGGTTGGGTAGGGCTGGGTGTTGGTGTGGTTTCTTTATGGGTTGGCGAGTTGTCTTTCTGGGCATTTTGTTCGAGGGGTTGGGGTGGGGCGCGGTGAGTGGGCGGGGTGGTCTGGTTGGAGTCGTGGGGGTCGAGTTGTCTCTTTTTTTAGTGAGTTCGTGATGCGGGTAGCGTTTCGGTTCCGTTGTCGTTAGCTGTGGGGGGTGGTTGGTGTCTTTGATTCGTGTGTGTGTTTTGGGATTTTGCTGCTGTGCGGTAGCAGTGCTGTGGTTGGTTGCTTCCTGGTTGTATTCTGTGGTGGGTTCTGTGCGTGTTGTGTCGTGTGTTTGTTGGTTTGTGGGTTTGGTCGTGGCCTTGGTGGTGTAGGCCTTGTCTTGTGGTACTGTGGTTGTGGGATCGATGTTGGCGTTATTGTTGTGGCTGGTGTTCGTCGGGGGCTTGATTTAGGGTGTTGTCGTCGTATTTTGTATTCTCCTTTTCTGTGTGGGGATTGGTCCGTGTCGTTTTTTGTTGTGGTGTTTGTTGGGCTTTCGGGTTGTAAGTTTGGTTTAGTATTTATAGTTTGTTTGTGTATTATCTGTTGGTGGTTCTGTTTGTGTGTTTTTGGGTTTGTTGATTGTTTGGGTTGTTTGGGATGATTTTGGGATTTTTCGGTTTCGATGGGGTGCTGTCTCGATCGGTCAGGTGGGGGTTGTTTGTGCTATAGTCGTCTGTGTGGTTCGTAATATTGTGTTGCTGTGTGGGGTGTTGGTTGTATGTGTTGTTCTCGTCCTGTTCGAGTGAGAGCGAGGTGCGTTGGTGCGCTGTGGGCTGGGAGTTTGCGTGGTTGATGGGGTGCGGTGGGTCTGTTCGATGGTGCCTTTCTGCTGTGTTTCTTGTGCTGTTCGTTCGGGTGGGGGTCCATTGCGGTTTTTGGGCAGTCTGATTGTGTTCTTTTGTTTGTCTGTGCGTTTGGCTGTGGCTGGGTTTGATCGGGTAAGTGGTTTTTGTTTTGTTTGTGTTTGTTGTTTTCTTTCTCTGGTATTGGTGTGTTCCCGTGTCCTCCTGAGTCGTATGTCTTTCCTATGCGTGGAGTCGCGGCTGAGTGGGTTGATGGGTGTCTTGGTTTCTCCAGTGGGCTAAGTGCTGTGGGAGCTGGTGGGTGGTCGTGGTGTTTGTGGTTGTCGTGTGTCGGTGGTGTGTGTGGGTGGTCTGGTTTGTTTGTGGTGCGTGTGTGCGTTGGTGGTGATCTTGTTGGTTTGAGTTCGGTTGGTTGCTGTTGTATTGCATTTTTGGTGTGTTGATCCGCCCTTGATCTGTCTGGTACTCTCTAGTGGTTCCCTGTGGTGTTGGTGTCTGTGTGGTGGTGGTAGGTCTACTTGTGCTTGGGGTCTCTCTTCGTGTGGCCGTGGATTGAGGGGGGGTGGCTGGGGGGTGTCGGCTTGTGGGGCCCTTCTCTGTTTTTGCTGGATGGCTGTGGTGGTCGTGTGCTGTGTGTTTGGGTGGTGTTGGTGGGGTTGGCGTGAGGGGGGTGCGTTGGTTCGTTGGCGTGTTATGAGGCCTTGTGTTTGGCAGTTGGTGGTGGCAGTGGGGTGGGGTGTTAGGTTGGTGCGTAGTTAGTGGTGTGGATAGTGGTTGTTGCTTGAGTGGTCTTCCTTTTGCTCGGTTTGTCCGGTTGTGTTTGGTTGGGGGTCTGGCCCGTGGCGTTCGAGCGGGGACTGAGGTGAGGTGGTAGGGGTGGGTGGT
>CAJQUW010013618.1:0-17626 GCA_907163375.1 Prostheceraeus crozeri | reverse complement strand
CCCCCCCCCCCCTCCGCTCCCCACATCCGCCCCCCCCCATCCTCCCCCCCCCAACGGCCCCCTCTCTCCCCCCCACCCGCCCTCCTCATGCTCCCCCCCTCTCTCTCCCCCCTCCCCCCTCCCCCCTCCTCCCGCCCGCCCCAACCTCCCCTCCCCCACCCCCCCCCCCCCCCCCGCCCGCCCACCCCCCTCCCCCCCCCCCCCTCCCCCCGCCCTCTCCCGCCCCCCCGTCCCCCCATCCCTCCACCCCACCCCTCTCCCCCCCCACCACCCACCCACCCCCCCACCCCCCCCTCCCCCACCCCCAACCCCCCCCCCCCCCCCCCCCCCTCACCCCCCACCCCCCCCCCCCCCACCCCCACCCGCCACCCCCCCCTCCCACACATCCCCCCCACCCCACCCCACTCGGCCCCCACCCCCCACAATCCCAACCCCCCCCCCCACTCTACATCGCCGCACACCCCCCCACCCCAACCCCCCCCCCCCCACCCTCTCCCCCCCCCCCCCCCCCCACCCCCCACCCCCCCATCCTCCCATCCCCCCATCTCCCCCCTCCCTCCTCCCCCTCCCCACCTCCCCCCCCCCCACCTCCGCCCCCCCCCCCCTCCCCCCCCCTCTCCCCCCGCTTCCCCCGGCCTCTCCCCCCCCCCCCCCACCCCCCCCCTCCCCCCCGCCCCCCCCCACCCACCCCTCCCCCTCCCCCCTGCCCCACCACCCCCCCACCCCCCTCCCCCCCCCCCTCCCCTCCACAATCCCAACTTCCCCCACCCCCCCCCCCCCCCCACCGCCCTCCCCCCCCCCCAACTCCCCCCCTCCTCCCCCCCCCCCCCCCCCCCCTCCCCCCCCCCCCCCCCCCACTCCACCCTCCATCCACCCCCCCCTCCCCCCACCTCCCCCCAACTCCCCCCCCCCCACTCCCCCTCCCCCACATCCCTCCCCCCCGCATTTCCCCCCCCCCCCTCCCCCCCCCCCCAGGTCGCCCCCCCCCGCCCGCTCCCCCCCCCCCCCCCCACATCCTCGACCCCCCCCCCATCCATCCCCCCCCCTCCCCTCAACTCCCCTGCCCTCCCACCCCCTCGCACCCCCCGCCCCCCCCCCTCCCCCCTCCAATCCCTCTCCCCCCCCCCTCCCTCCCCCACCACCCAACCGTCACCCCCCTCCCCCCCCCCCCTTCCCCCCGCACCCACCCTCCTCCCACTCCTCGCCCTCCCCCCCCACCCCTAAACAACACAAACCGCCCCTACGCTAACGCCCCACTACTCAATATGCCTAACAATCACACTACCTCGACCTAGAAAATTAATGTAGTTGAACTTCGAAGACGGTGAGTTAGTGTGCAGTGAAAGAGTGAATGATGTAGAAAAATTGTATTTCAAGTTTTTTTATAGGACCAAAATGTCTGTTGTCCTTATCTTTTCATTGTAATTTCTTGAACCGGTTCTTGGGGGTAGCACGATGAAAACAGCTATCTGTTGTCATTAACAAGGGACTGGCGATTATCCGTCAGCATTTTAAGAATTATTGTGACTCGATCCGCAATAATAGCGGAATTAATTGCTTTTGGAGTGTCCTTTCAAGCATCGAATTCCTCAAAAAGATAGGAAATAAAAATATTTTTGATCTTCAGGTGTTTGATTTTTCTACATACTAATCTGAAGAAAATAGAAGCTAGCATCATATTTTTGCTTTGTTAGACATAATTTTCAGTAAGAAATTTATGTGCATTGGTTACACAAAAGGTTTTCTTTCAAACATTAGATATAGTGGTTATTCCATTCACGAAAGACTCGTTCAAAGCTGATATTAAGTTTATTACATAAGAGGCGTATATCACTTTTGGAGGATCTGTCTTCAGACAGTATAAGGGAATCCCTATGGGTGGCAATTGACATGGCCTTCTTCTAGCGGACCTTTTCTTTTTTCACTGCGAGTACAAATTTATGACTAATTTAATTCGCGGTGATAAAATTGGACTTGCAAGGCTCCTCTCGAAAACACTAGGTATATTGATGATTTTTGTATAGTTCACTACAAATTCTTCGATAAGTTAATACCCCAGATTTACCCCATTGACTTGGAAGCCAACCGATGTGGTAATAACAATAAAATTATTGACTACTTAGACGTTAAAATTAACGTGTGTGATTCTGGTGTAACCACATCGGTATACCACAAAATTGACGATCTTGATTTTATCGTAACTCTTCTTTTTTTCCGGAAAATACCATGCCTCACAAGATAGGCATTAAAGTTTTCTGCAGCCAGATACTCAGGTACGCTCGCATCTGCTCACAACTCAAAGACTTTGAGGAAAAAACGTCAAAGACGTTTACTTTGCTCGTTAATAGACGTTATGATAAAAGTGAACTTCGCTTGAACGCGGAGAAAGCTTTGCACAAGCACCACCATCTTTTAAGTAAATTTGGTTTACTTTCTGCTCGTCAATTGTTTAACTCTTGTTTTTCATAAACTGGTGTTGATTTTTCGCATCTTTGATTTGAATTTATTTGAATTTTAGGTTGATATAATTTTCGTTCCTACCTGATATTCCGTAAATATTTATCTTCTTGCTTAATGTTTTCTTTTTTGATAACAATTTAGTTAACTGTTGGCCAGAGGCTGAGCTTCTCAGCGCAGGGCCCAGGTAGGATGACTCTGAACGCTACAAAAGGTATAGGCCGAAAGCGTGAATCTTATCCTGGTCCTTTTGCTGACGACCTCGTATGTCAATCTTAATCTTTCTTAACTTAACATGTTTATTACTGCTCGGAGTGAATGTTAACTAGTACTCTTAAGGACTACAATTACAATT
Source organism: Prostheceraeus crozeri (assembly GCA_907163375.1). Classification (NCBI taxonomy): domain Eukaryota; kingdom Metazoa; phylum Platyhelminthes; order Polycladida; family Euryleptidae; genus Prostheceraeus; species Prostheceraeus crozeri. The sequence continues at coordinate 14,814 of CAJQUW010013618.1, read as the reverse complement.
TTAATTATTATCTCTCTCTCTTGCATTCTTTATTCAATTTGCTGAGAAAATTTGCTTAGGATTGTACTTCCATTCGTTAGAGTAAGTCTTATTTTCTCTCTCTCTTACATTCTATATTTTATCTGCCGTTTATTTCAGAATTATCATAACTTGTCTGTTCATCAACATGTCTAGAAAAGTTATTCCTAGCCTCTGATTTGTTGAGTCAGACTCACCCATCATTGTAGCGTTTATGTAACTTTCTTAGTCTGTAGATTATTGCCAATGTCGTTCAGAGGTCAATGATAGGGATAACTTCGCATTTTGGATGTGTGACATGTTTTCGTCCGACTGCACACTTCCGGTTCCCAGCACTATCCAGATAATTTTGGCCGTAACATTTAATAGATTCTCGCTTGATTTTCAGTCATAGGACTTCAAGTGAATTTGCAGGTCAGTTGCCTTCGTGTAGCAATAATATTTCTTTAACTGTAATTTAAACAATTTTACATGGAGTGTTAATACTCAGCGATTGACGATTGAATCGTAGATAATCCCTGTCTAAGATTATTAAAATCTTTTCAGTAAAATTTCAATAATTGTATGTTCGAGATTGCTTTGTAATCATCGTTATGGCAAATTTGGCTAACCGCACCGTGTACTTATCAAATCAATTTTTCGGATAATCAATAATCAGGCTTAGATTTGTTCTCTATTCCTATCAGTGAAACGCATTCGTACAAAGAGTCCCTTAAAAACATTATTTCTACCGACTCATCACAGTAACGCGCTTTGTATGTTTAGCGTATAAGTGAAAATGCTATTCCGCGCAGACGATTTGCCCAGAGTCCCAAGGCGTAAATAATCTAGGATTTTGTAGGCCTACTTTGATTTTGAATAATTTTGAAAGGTTAAATATCAGCCTCATCAGCAGTTTAGTGACTTACTACTGATGAGAAACTGGTCTGATTTATCTGTTTCTTTGCATCCTTTATATCGTCGTTAAATACCGTCGACTCTCCGCATCTTTGATCTCACTAGTAATTTCTTGCATTCGACTTATGGACTATTATCGTAAATATTATATTTTATTTTCTGCATACATGTACATCGTAAACCGACCGTATAGAAATAATTGGGAACGTTTGGCCCCATAGAAACCCTCAAACATTCTCTTAAAACTCAAATTGATTTGATCATGTTATAAATAGATTGCCAATAATGTGTAATTTATAATCATGATATCTTCACTACGGGCGATGTATTCATTTTAATATCAAGGTTTGTTGATATCTGAGATATCTCGGTTGAACTAGAATAACAGCTTTTAGCACATAAAAAAGCTTCAGTCAAAGAGTTACATTCTCTATGGACGCCTAGATATTTGCATGATATCTATATGCATAAACATCTAGGCGTCTATGCATTCTCCTATGTCTATGACTTAAATTTGAATCTTGTAAGATGTCTGACAAATCACATCAAATTGTCTCTAAAATTGACACTTTTCTTGCAATATGGAAGCTTAGAAGAAATTAGGGAAGGATTTACGGTAAGACATTATTCAAAGTAGCATAATAATAAGTATTCAATTCTACAAATAAGCAAAGCAGGAAATTTTCGCGCTATTGTGCATCGGCTTTTAGAATTTTGGTGTACGAACTTTTATCGGTATAATCAAATACTTGTCTGAATTGGTAATAGTATACAACTGCAAAGGTTTTCGCCAATTAAAGTTGCTATCAATGCTGACATATAGACCCACACCGTCCTATACTGTACTGGGTCTGTATAAATCATGACATATCACATTAATAGATAGATAATTTCCAGGCTTGCAAGATTCATGCCGTAATTTCAAAATACATCACGATTACAGCCTATTCAATCATGAATAATCATTCTTGTTTAAAAAAAAATTACATGCTATTGGATTTCAGCGACAGTAAAGTATTTCGACAGAATTTCATTGTAAAAGATGGTTAATCTCCTTTGGTATGCTGTTTCTGAGTTTTGCTTTCCCTCTAGTCCAGCAACCAGTTCTAAATCAATGTGATGACCTGTTATCGATTATGCGTGACTCACGCATATGTCATTTTCAAATCAGGTGTATTTTTCAATTCAGCTAATTCAGATGTATTTTCATAAAAAAGCACAAGAATAAAATAGGTATGCGTAACATCTTCCGCTCATTTTTTCAATGGCTTTTGAATTCATTCTGAACTCCACAGAAGGAATAGAAGCATTAAATACCTTTAACTTGAAATGTCGATAGAATTAGCTAAATAAGTAACTATCAACTTGCATACAGTTTGATGAAAATTTTGTTCAACTTTGTTATGAACGGTTGAACGTTGAACGGTTGTATTATGTTTCTGTATTGTATTAGAAAAGCGTCTATGCAAGATAATAAGTCGGGGTAAGTGGCAGGTTCGGCGACTCGGATTGCCGTTTTCAAACTGCGAACAAAATTTTCGGCGAGGCCGTTGCTGTGGGGGTGTCTTGGAGCCGTAAAAATAGGTTGGCAGCCAACTGACTTCAACCAAGTCTGTAATTCTGTAGCGGCGAAAGGTATTATTGTAGTGTGTTGACTAAGATGTCATATTTTTAATTCAATTTTCATCGAAATAAATTCTTTGTAGGCGCTATCTTCATCATAAATTTAAAAATCCAGAACAGTTTGCTGGTTCATGGCCACGCTTGTTCTCTCAAGTGAACTACAACAAGATAAAATGCTAAAACGTTGACAGGAGATAATAACAGGAGCTAGTGAGTAAAGTTAAAACTACGCAAGACACAAGAATGATGACGTCAGTTACTAGTACATTCTAACATGTCAGAAATCATAGAAAAGCTATGTACACTCACTACTGAAATGAAGCAATAGGTAGCATTAAACAACATTACCAATAAATAATGATACAGAAACAAATTTTAAGTCAGTTTTAAGACATGAAGTCGGTCTTTCTGCGCACACAATCTGCGAGCAGTTTTTTGGATGTCGAATTACACTTCGACGATGGCAATATAACGACATCGATTTATAGAAAACCAAGCTTTACGGGACTGTATGATAATTATCAATCGTTTGGTCCAATTCGATATAAAGTGAATCTTGTTAAGACCTTAAGGAAGAGGGCGTATGATATCTGTTCGTCTCAACATCTCCAGAAAGAACTGGAATTTTTGAAACGGACTCTACAGCGAAATGGTTACCCGGAGTGGTTTATCAATCGAAATATGAAGCCGCCACCTCCAAGACTTCCAACCGCAGAAAAGAAGCCGCTCTTCTTCAACATATGCTACCTTGGACAAATCAGTGAGACAATCTCCAAGAAGATATGTCAGAGAATTCGAAATTCATACCCTGTCCTCAAACCAATTCCAATTTTCAGGACGAATAATCTCGCACCTGCAGCTGTGAAGGACACAATTCCACCTAGCCGAAAACCGAAAATTATATACGAGTTTCTCTGTCCTTGCGGAGCAAGGTACATCGGCAAAACTACAAGGTGTCTCGATATTCGTCGTACTGAGCACATTCCCAGATGGGTGCAGAATTCAAACTCCAGACCGAAATCGACCAAGGCTGTCCAATCTGCAGTAACACGACACTTGACCGAGTGTGATAGGAAGACCGACATTTTATCACAAGCTGAGCAAGGATTCAAAGTGGTGAGGAGCCTCAAAACGAAGTTTCAACTTTCGGTGGCTGAAAGTGTCACCATCAAAGAGCAACAGCCGATATTGTGTGCGCAGAAAGACCGACTTCATGTCTTAAAACTGACTTAAAATTTGTTTCTGTATCATTATTTATTGGTAATGTTGTTTAATGCTACCTATTGCTTCATTTCAGTAGTAAGTGTACATAACTTTTCTATCCCGACAAAAAAAACGTATCAACTTTACCAAATATTTGGTATTTACTTGGAAAATTTATAAGATTTGAATAGCTTAACAAACGTTTTGGAAATTTAACAAATTTAGGAAATGTGTAACAATTGCCTAACAAATATTTGCTACATTTTGTATGTAAGTCGATATTAACGAATTTTGCGAAATTTAGAAAACGTTTATCAAATGCCTAGGTAATATTTGTTTGGTTATCCAAACAAATGATTTTTTTGCATTTACTAAGTTTGATGAAAGAAAAATCTTGCAACAGGCAGGATCCGCTTATGAGTAACTGTCGTAAAAGGCGGTTTTAATTGCATGGTGATTTCAATGTGCGGTAACTTCACCCGTACAATTTTTTGAACTCATGCATATCACAAGGATGATCATCAGCTCTCATAAACTCTGATTACAATCATCTCTCAATAAAATAGAAATGCAACGTCACACGAAATACCCAATAATAAAGTCTGTACTATATCACAGTTTTGCGTCGTTGATAACTGGCTGATTTTTTTGCCATCAAACTTAATTAAATGATTGAATAATGGAATAATTGTCAGGAAACTGTTGATATTTTTCTATGATGTCACCAACAATTTCTTTCAAATCTTAAAGAGAGTGCATTATGTCATTTCCATGGATATCGACATATGAAACATGTGGGCCTGAAATGTGCATGTCTACTATTATTTCGAGTATTTTATATATGCCCATTTATATTTGATGAAATGGTGTGTATAAAATAAATATTCAGGTGACTTCATCACTACTCTCTCTCTCTCTCTTTCTCAATCACTGGTTCCCCTTTTCTTCTTCTTCTACTCATTTTTCATCATCTTTCACATTCACTACATGCTACAATAGCAACAACATCAGTCATATATTTTCATTATTAAGGGAGCCTAAGCAGTTCTATCGGCACACATTTTGCTTCTCAAATTAAAGCATTTATTGAAGTTTCTAAGTTCTATACCGTGCCCATCAGCAAGTCGACTTTGATCAGTTTGCTCGTGTGTTCGCTAAATTACTTAGCTAGTAATTTGCAAAACTTATGATATTAAATCAGTATGCAACTGAACCAAACAATTACATAAGCATCGCTCAGTCTGCGTAATCATATCTCGCTTCTATAACTTTCCGTCACTATATTAAGGAAATTCGCCACGCGCACGCAGCTGAGGAAGTTCGTTCACATTGTTGGCAGCCTGGTCGTGGCCGCATTCGGGAGCCATGAGCGGTCGATAATATTCTCTAGCTGCGCTGTGACTCAGCGTCCCTGCTTAATAATTATTATCCGCCCATCACGTGGAACAGAAAACTGCAGTAGAAGGCGCAGTAGCTTGTGCACTCTTCGCTCTCGTGTCGAACGCGTGTTTACGTTAACTGCTTAATATTACAAAAGTCAGCGCATCAAGAGGATATTTCTACTTACACACCTTTATTTATTCATCGTCGGTTTGTGATCGCCTACGTTTTTTCATCATCTTGCTTAGCTATCATGCACAAAATGGAGCACAACTCGAAAATGAACACTCGCATGTAGTCAGTGAGTTCTTCCAGTCAATGAAGCCATCAAGTTCCTTTGATTTTTGCATCAGAATTAAAAATGCACCTCTTGGATCATCTACAGAAAAATGGTAAGCTTCTAAATGTTTCTGAATTTATTTTGTCAACTTAGTTTCAGCATTTAACTGCAAGTCTAGGTACATGTATTTGGAAATCCCGAAAACAAAATCAAAGGAGAGATTTGGTCATAGATTTGGGTTTATTGACCATGAACACGTAGAGACATTTCTATTATTGACTACTGTTATATCTGCTCTTAATTTTACAAATACTAAAGAGCTACTAGCGTCATACTTAATTTACTGATAACAAAATATCTCAATTCCTCTTAGTTCCTCATAGCAGACATATCACATTTTAGGAGTCCTACCAATACTTTGAATTCATTTGTGTAATCGAAAACCCAAGTAAAGCGATGTGTTTCTTGATAGCTATAATATTTATTTATATATAAATATTATAGCTATCAAGAAACACATCGTTTTACTTGGGTTTCCATTACACAAATGATGTCACATGCCCAAGGCTTATTCACTTTGAATTTAATATGAGAATGTGCATGTATATCAGTTTTCACGACGACGTTTCTCGTTGAAAAATCGATCAAAAGTTGATTGTATCGTAAAAAAATCATAATCAAATTGGAATATGTTGAAATGGTAATATATTGTTTTCAAATTCGTAATTTCTGATTGCTTACATTGAAAATAGCACAAACATCTGGTTATGTTGAGACAAAATAGTTGCATGCTAAAAACCTTAGAAACTATGAGCACGAAAGAACTTAATTAGCGCATTAAAACCATTTTAATTTAGCACTTCAATATTTAGATATGTAGTATACTTGTGCAATAGTATCAATATTTGGATGACAAATAATTGAAAAAATTTTTGAAACAGTCAAACATGCTATAAGTCATAAAGTTCTATTTCAGGACTGCAAAAATTTTAGATGGAGAATGTTCTTATCAATGTGGACAAACTATTGAGCTATTCGATATCTGCTTAAGTTATACAATTTAATCTATTTTCTGAAAGATGGTTCCATCAAGGAAGCTTGTTTAAATAGGTCACTATTTCCATTTTATATATGTTGAATTGAAAACCTGTAGCTACCGCCTATGATATTCAATTAATTTTTTCAGAATTGCCACATTTTAGAAAATGGTATCAATTTGACATTTCGAGTAGTTTAAGAAAAATGATCAAGCACACAAAAGGCATAGATGCTACACGACGGACTGCACGTTGTTGGCTACATGCACACTGTAATAAAGATCAGTCTTGCGTTGCAGTCCAACAATAGGTTTAGTTTTGCAAAATCAATAATTTTTCATGCTTTACGATAAATATAAAACAATCAAAGTACAAACTCATTGCTACTCTTTTATTCAATTTGTGTTTACTTATTACAAATTATGCTTCGCACTTTCAATATCATCGTAGGCCTAGCTATTATGGTCACATGTTAATTGTAGGCCCATCATGAATTACCTGTAGAGATGCTGTCATATAAGCGGTAGACAAGATGACATTACGTGTGTATGTGTTTGCAGATTGTGATTTTAAACAAATTGTTTAGAATAAAATAAAATATCAAAATAAAATTACATGTGCGGTATTAAATACTATAATAAAAATTCAAGCATTCCTGAATATCTTCATCGCATGAACGGTCTACAAGCAGTCGGTAATAGGCTACATCTCGGTCAGGCTCTGTTTTAATTTGCAGATTGCATTTTTTGTAAAAACAGTTACCGGTACTTGAATATCAAAATAAAATTATTGATAAATACTAAGAGTATTGATTAAAAAAATAATTGATAAATTGTTAATGATCACAATTCAACCACTCTTGAATATCTTCATTTGCTATCAAAATTCCTAAGAATATCGCTTCCCACATTGTCAGAGATGAAATAATCCAAAAGCAGTTTTCTTAATAGTCTTTACTGTAACACCTAAAATTACTATAAATGATTTATCTTCTGAACTTTGAGTAGGCCTACCCATAGAATGTTAATTAAGATCCGTTAAGTTTGATAATTCTGCTCTGCACATCAGCACAAGATTTGTCTTCTTTTTACAGGTGTTGATTGCTGAGGCTGTGTATCTGTCCATCGATGACTCAATACCTGACCTACATTCGGCTGCTTTTCCGTCTTGTCTTGTGAGCTAATTAACTCCGAAAACTACTGGAATTATTCTTTATCCATAAATCTCTCATACTCGCAACGTCCCAGCGATCGTCAGATTTGGACAACCGTGTTGTGGTCCAACCGAAAAGATGTTTTTTTCAGTGACCTCGTATCATCGCTTCAAACTTCATTTGGTAGTGACTGTTTCTCCGTTGAACTGTAAATTTTTCGTGATATCACCTCTATTCTTAAAAATGTAACTGATAACGGCGCGACGGTGTTTGACTCGAAATGACAGTGTTTCAGATGAAGTGAAATGCGTATTCGGGCTGTGGGCATGCTTTCTGGTTGGAAGGATTTTCAAATGAAGACTGATCAAATCCGGATAGAGAAATTTCCTTTATGTTGATAAAAGTGATATTCATAAAAAATATTTGTATCGGATCGTTCGATGTGTGCTACTATATAAAACTCTGTTCATTTTCCAAATACGTATGAAAAATTGTATTTTTCAAGGATATCCATTCCTTCTGCTGTTTACTTTGGGGAGCAGGGCTCAGTTTTTGTAATCTCTATGAATGTTATCGTACAAAGCATAATTTTAGCAAGGTCAGTCATTTTATTCTAGTCATGCAGTTTTATATGCCGTACGGATTTTGAACGATTTTGAGCATGAATAATTCAAGCAGAGCGTTTTACTGGCTATCTTTTTGCCGAATTATGATTGTTTTGGTTTTCTATTTGATAAATATAAAACATTTCATACAAGAAGATATTTTTCATGAATTCAAATTTGCAAATGTTTCGTAATCGCCTATGAAGTAGGATAAAATTTGCTTATTATTTACTAAACATATTATAAAAGCTAGAAATAATTTGCTAAATGTTTTGTAAAGTTTGGAAAATTTACAAAATATTTACTAAACATTTCGTAAAAGTTCAGACAATTTGCCAAATATTTTGTGGAAGTTTGGAAAGTTTGCTAAATATTTAGTAAAAGTTTAGGAAATGTACTAGGTTTGATAAATATTTCTTAAATATTTCTTAAATGTTTAGGACTTTAATGCCAAGTACTTGGTAAGTATTTGTTAAACTGACAACGGTAATTTTACTCGGGATGATTTCTGACATGTTAGAATGTACTAGTAACTGACGTCATCATTCTTGTGTCTTGCGTAGTTTTAACTTTACTCACTAGCTCCTGTTATTATCTCCTGTCAACGTTTTAGCATTTTATCTTGTTGTAGTTCACTTGAGAGAACAAGCGTGGCCATGAACCAGCAAACAGTGTTTTGGTTTTTTAAATTTATGAGAAAGGAGTACCGTTATCGGTGACTAAGACTTGCGGGACACCATCTCTACTGAAACTGCGCTGGAATGCTTCCTTAGTGAAAGCAGCCGTTGCGTGTAATATTAAGTAAACTTCTGGGAACTTAGAGTAGGCGTCTTCAAGTATTAGTGCGTAGTAACGACCGAGGAATGGACCGCAATAGTCTGCATGAACCCTCTACATCGGCGAAAAAGGAACGGGCCATGGTTTCCACTGAGGATGTGTCTTCGGTTTGGTTCTACACTTGCTACATGCCACAAGGTAAGTCGCAATGTCGTTGTTAATGGTAGGCCAATGGCATAAAAGGCGAGCTAAAGATTTCATCTTATCCCTCCCTAAGTGTCCTGTGTGCAGATGTTCAAGCATAACTTGGCGACAAGTTGGAGGAATAAGAATGAGCTCTTTGTAAAGAATGACGCCGTCAGCTTGTAGAGTTAGACTCTCTCGATTAGCGTAGAGCTGTGGGAATCTCCGTTTAGCGGACGTGGAGAAACCTCGGCGTATACCAGCAATGACCGGTCCGTAAAACGACTTAGTGTCTTGAATTAACTGATTACGGCTAATTGGAATTGGATTTGTGACGTAAACGTCGGCTGTGTCAGTAAGTGGAGGCTCATGATGCGCGTGTCTTGATAAATAGTCAGCCTGCGGAATTCCGGTACCTGGTCGATACTCAACGTCGTAGTCATACGATGTCAACTCGATGGCCCACCTCTGAAGCATTGACGAGTTTGTTTTACCCACTGAAGCGTCGGGCTTAGAAATATGCTGAAGTGCCTTGTGGTCGGTTATAATCTTGAACTTAAAACCGATGAGATACTTGTGTAAACGTCGAATCGCCCAGATTATTGCAAGCGCTTCTCTCTGGGTTTGCGCGTAGTTTTGTTCTGATCGACTAAGTCGACGAGAGATGCAAATAATAGGTAAACATCTTGTTCCAGAACTGCGCCTAGAGCGTATTCGGATGCGTCTACGATGAGTTCAGAGTATTTACCAACTTCGAAACTCTTCAGTGCATTGGTTTGCAGTATGGCATCAATCAAACGGAAGTATGCCGTGTTTACTTCTGGGGACCAAACAAAGTCTTCTAAGGCGACCAAGTCAAAAAGAGGTCGAGCTAGTTCGGCAAATAGAGGCACAAACTTGCTGTAATACTGTGCGAACCCGAGAAAACTTTGAACTGCTTCGATGCGGCCTTTCGTACTGCTTCGATGCGTTGTAAATCTGGTAGAATACCCGAATGACCAATGAGATACCCGAGGTATTTCAGCTGTGTAACACCAAAGATGGACTTGGATGCATTTATGTTGACGTTAGCAAGCTATAAGTGCGTCTAGGAGCTTCAGTAAACGGTCGTTGTGTTGTTGTTCGTTATCAGCGTGAACGATGATGTCATCCTGGTAACATTTAACGCCTGGCAAACCTCTCGTGATGTCATCAATGACCGATTGAAAGATGCCTGGAGAGACTGATAGACCAAAGGGTAGATAGTTATATCTGTACAGACCCCAGATCGTATGTATTGTCGTCAACTCTTTTGATCATTCGGACAATGGAATTTGCAAAAAGGCGTTCTTTAAGTCAATTTTGGAGAAGAACTTACTGGCCTGGATGCCGGACATCATGTCTTCAACATCTAACGTCGTAGTTGCCATCTGCTGAATGCGTGGGTTAACGGTGACGCGGTAGTCGCCGCAAATACGTGGGGTACCGTTGCTCTTTAGTGGCGTGACAATTGGCGTAGCCCAAGTACTGCTTTTGACAGGTGACAAACTTCCCTCGGACACCAAATCTTTTAGACCTTGCTCGACTGCGGGTCGTAAACCAAAAGGCATAGGCCTGGCTTTGAAAAACTTTGGTGTTGACGATGCCTGAATGTCTACCGGAGGAATTTTCATTCCACCTTCGTTCAGACTGCAGCGATGAATACGCAAAGCTAGTAACAGTGGCATAGTAATCGATGCGGTGGTCGATGTAACTGGTGCTACGTCGATCGTAGTTGTCGCATTGTACACATTGACTGGTACCTTCAAAGCTCTTAATGCTTCAAGACCCAAAATCGATGGACCGTAGGAAGTCACGATGAGAGTTACTGGAATCGGTTGACTATTGTTAGCGTCGGTAACTCGCGCGTGCACCTCTCCACATACTGCTAAGTCATGTCCGGAGACACTCGTATGTTAGCAGTGGAATGTCTGATCTGGTCGCTTAGGCGAAGCCGTTGTACCGCAGAGCTCGGCAAAAAACTGACAGGACTGCCTGTGTCGACGATAAACTTATGCGTTCTGCCTGGAGTCAACTGGATGTCGTGATACAGATGCTCGCCGTCGATGGTAAGAGCCAAGAAGTGTTTACGATCATCCCACTCGTAAGTCGACCCAGTCTCAGGTTGTACAGTAACTGTGTTAGCTTGACGCGTACACTGTTGTGTAGGTTGGCTACGGCAAACTTTGGCAATGTGGCTTGTGCGTCGGCATTTGTAGCACGTAGCTGACCTGAACTTGCACGTTTTTCTCTCATGCTGCCCTCCACAGGAGTTGCATGCACCAGTCGACTGTTGCTGACGTATAGCTACTGGTTTCGACTGTGGCTTAGGTTGAAAAGTGTTAGCCGGAAGTGGCTTCTTTGTAAACACTGTAGACTTGGGTGCAGAGTAACGTCGTTGTGCGTTCCTGTTGTACAGCACCTCATGCCTTACTGCTTTGTTTACATTGTCCCACGTCTCTATCATCTGCCTGGCAACATCGAATGTCAGCTTACCGTGGGCTTGTAGCTTCTTTTGCAAGTCGTTATCGTTTATGCCTGCAAAGAAACGATCCCTTATTTGTGTATTCAGCTCGACGCCGAAGTTTTGCATCTAGCAGCTTGCTTCTGTAGTCGTAGCAAAAAGTTGCGACACGACTCCTCTGGACGACGCATCAGGTTGTGGAACTGTGCGCGTTCGGTTGCCTCGAAGTGCGTTGGGCAAATGTGGATCTCAAGTATTGCTTGTAGTTCTTTAACCGTCTTGGTATCAAGCTTAGCGGGAACGGTTAAGCCTTTTAGTAGACTGTAAGCGCGTCTGCCGATAAGGGTCAGATAGTAGTCAACGTCGTTGGCCGTTGTAATCTTAGAGTTTATCTTGCAGTAGTGACTAAAACGTTCGTGCCATTCGACTACTTGTACAGGGTCGTCTATGTCCAGTTCTTCTAAGCGGCCCTCCATTAGTAAGGATTACGCGAACAAGGTACGTAATCGGTCCTATTAACGTTAATTAAACGTTGTGTAACCGTCCTTATCGTCACGTACAGTAGGCCGATAGATTACGTAAACAGTACGTAATCTGCAACACGTTCTATGACGTCCCAACTTAGCCTTAACGTCCTTAGCGTCACGTACAGTACACCAATAGACTACGTAAACAATACGTAATCTGCAACACGTTCTATGACGTGTCAAACTTAGCCTTAACGTCCTTAGCCTTAAAGTAGCTTTAGTAAGCCCTCACGTGTAATGATTGTGATGTCAATAATACGTGTTTTACTTACGGTGATAGGGGTGTGTAATAGTGAACTGCCGACCAAGAAAGACCTGCAGTGAATGTTCACGATGGTACCGGGTAAGGTAACCAATCGTCGTATGTATTAGCTTTAGTTTGGGCTCGAAGAGGCACTTTTCAGGGCCAGCAGGAACAGCAGATCGGCTAGTAGATGCAGCAGCACTTCTCGGGGCCAGTAGAATGGCTTGTAGATGCAGCAGTGCTTCTCGGGGCCAGTAGAATGGCTTGTAGATGCAGCAGTGGACACGAAGAAGTCCTTTAAAGCAATCGGAGAAGCCTTGTAGATCGCGACGCCAAATTATTATAGAAAACCAGTTTGGATTCCGAGATGAGTGTGTTGTATTAAGGTAAAGACAATGTTTATATACAAATCAGAGACAATCAATTATTCATTTGAACATAGGTCATCAATGAAACTAAAAGATGACGAAATATTCGATGACGTCATACAATGACAACGTCCGAGAAAGTTTCACCAAGGACAATAACGTCCGATATCATTGTCAGTTTGACGACACAATGCCCCATCCACGACATGACGATTGCTGTCGCAGACCCGTTATGAAAATAGACTAGGCCAATACTGTACACCCACTGATGAGCTGTTTGAAAATAGTATGAAATTAGCAAGTTTGAAAATAATTTGATAGGCTACCTGTTGTTGCTCTACAATCTAAGCCTACATGTAATCACGCAAATCTATTTTTTACAGATGTTAATCGACTGCATCCTATAGTCGAAAGGCTTGAAGAAATTGTGTCTGCTGCAAAATCAATTGATTTCAAACCTGGAACAGTAAGCTTTATTCGATACTTAGCCTTATTTTGGCTTTTGCACTTGTAAGTTCAGTAAATGTTACTCTACACACATATTAAATTGTTACATGATGAAATTACTGCATTCAAAAATTGTGTTAAATAAATCATTATTCGTATATGCAATTGTTAGGCCTATCGGGCGTATAGAAAACTGCCATTGGTCTACATGTAGCCAACTGTAAATTCATTGTCTTATTCTTTCCAGGATTTCAGGATGGAAACGGCTGATGAGGAGGAATCGGCAAGCAGATATCCCACGTCTACTCCCAATCGCAATCCTCTTGCAAGCTTTCATCCAACACTGATGATCTTTTGGTTTCAAAAAGCAAAGAATGTTTCCTCAAGAGGATAATGTTGAAATTGGAACGGTGAGTTCAATGAGCTGTTCAACAATGTAGGTTAGGTATACCGTAAATGGATACCGTGCCTGAAACAACTGTCTAAAGTTCCTAGTGGGCTTGAACACTTTTGTCGAATCAGTGTAATAATCAAATATCAAAAATTAATTTTATGAGATCAATTTGATCTTTCTATAATGCCTCACAATGAATGTTCTCATTTAATCGATCCATTAGGGCTACATGCGGATGCCGGTAATTACAGTTTACTGAATAACATAAAAAACAATGATCATAAGCCGTACTGATACATTATTTATATCTAAGGTTATCTTAGATGATACCATGGTAGAATACTGTTACACCGTACGATGTGTATGCGTGGACAATGAATACTTTGACTACGAAAATTGAATCTACTGATCCCGAAGCGAAGCTGAGGGATTCTTATGCGCAGCCACGCATAGCCATCGCATAACAGCATATTATCTTATTCCTATCTGGTGAAGCCACAGTCATAGAGCGGGCATACATGTATACTTGCATTTTTTATTATACGGCATATATTTTCCTTTTATACCGTATTTTTAGTACATGTATAACGGTAATTTACGTAATACACATTGCTTTGATTATACTTACATGTACAGTCTGACATCCAAAAGTAAAATAACATAGCTGACATTATTGGTAATTTACAGTGTTTTGTACCTCACTTTCAGATAAAAATTCAATTTGTGCACCTGTATTCAATGCAACAAATGTACTCGTATATTTGAGTATCAGACATAAACAAAATCAAAATGCAACACAAAAAGAGAAGATTGTTTCAAATGACAGCCATCAAAATGTCAGTTACGTTATTTTATCTTTGGACGGCAGCAGTACTGTGTATTAAATTAGAAGCTCATTAAATCACTTTCATGGGAAGCTTTTTGGTTGTCATACATTACTTTATTCTTGATGGTGTTTATACAATTTCACATTGCATTGATAGGCCGATATGCATTCTACATTGAAGCATTCATTCTTTTCATACTAGGCCTACTTGTAAAGTTCATCATTTCATTTTTTTCGAAAATAGCCGCATGAAATTTTTGTACTACGTAATTAGCGATTTTCAACTTCACTGTGGTGCATGAACATGTACATACATGTAGTATAATCTGAAAATCCAATATGCCCTATATCTGGAGAGGATTTTAGATGA
>CAJQUW010013617.1:0-110688 GCA_907163375.1 Prostheceraeus crozeri | reverse complement strand
TGACATAAAGCGAATTCATGAACAATAGGGTTGCGCTTCCCTACTATATCTAGATACCGCGCCTGGATCAAGAATCGCGTAGAATTTCATTGCAAAAATTGGAGAAGGCAAAGCATCATGTCAAAGCATCAAAGCACAACTGTCTTTCGCTCTGTCTGAAGATCAGTGCTCCGTCTGAACACACGACTAGCTTGTGTGTCTAAATTGTTCGAAGAAAACAGCTTTGATTCGAGCACGTGCTGCAAAACTGTTCAATGAGGTTGAGCGTCTGATTTTGAGACGGAAAGCTGTGCACAGCTGTCACGAGAAGCTATCGAATTTAAATGAATGATGACACTTTTCATTTTTATAATTGTTGGAAAATTATTTTTGAGGATGCGCCGAAGGCCTCGCAGGTACGGAGAAGACGCCACTGATATCGTGATAGATTTTGTCACAGGCTTTGGCTAGGTCATAAGCAAATACTTGGACACTGGAAACTTTATTCAAATCCAACAGTTTTGTTATTCGATCATGAAGGAAAATAGAAGCAGTGGTAGTTGATGGTCCACGCATCCCACCATGTTGAAAGGGTCCGGCAGCATTTTCAAGTCGACTTCGGTATTCTTACATTATTAGTTCTTTCATTATCAAAGATCTTTTCGGGAATCCTAATGATATATGGAAAGTCATGGAAACAAAAGATACACTATTAAACGCTTTCACTTCAAAATCCGTAGCAGTTCATGCCATCAATGACGCTCTTTCTGACAATTTTTCGGAGTCTCCTGATTGGTCTCACGTCTTAGTCTTAATTCATGATGATGTAGATTGGATCTCTTGAGAAAACCAAAGAATATCTTCAGCATTTTAACTTAAAGACTTCCAAAGCCACCGGAAGTGATGATTTTCCTCCATTCTTAACTAAAGCTGCATGTGAAGAGCTTTGTGGTCCATTATCCCATTTAATTGCTCTATCAATCTCGAATCAGAAAGTTCCTTATCAGTGGAAATTGGCAAATGTTACGCCGATACCGAAGTGCAAGAATCCAAGCGCATATGATACGAGACCAATTTCGGTTCTGCCAGTATTCTCAAAGATTCTCGAGGAATATGTGGTCAAATCATTAAAGTCATCACTTATTGAAGCCTATGGTGAGAATCAATTAGGTTTCCGTGAAGGCTATTCAACTCTACATGCCAATATATTTCTACATGATTTTATAACTACCACAATGGATGATTCCGACTATGTTGGCGCAGTTGTTATTGCTTTACATTTGCTATACACCAAAACTGCAACGATCGCGTCATAGTGAAATGCTACTTGCACCTCTCTGTCGTACGTGCGCTCGACGGTCATCCTTCATCCCGTTCTGCACCATCGCACACAATGGATGTATTAATTTGTAAACTGCTGTAAACGTAATTATACAAGTGATGATTTTATGTCTGATTTGCCTGACTTACCTATGTATATATGATCCGATGATATGTATATGATTGATTTTCATTAACTTGAATAAACAAATCTCTCTCTCTAATCGGAAGAAGGGAAATTGGACGCCAATCGTTGATTGATGGCCTAGCAATTTTAGGAACTGGCGTGATATGTGCATATTTCCAAGGATGTGGAAAATAGTCTGCCTTGATACATACGTTAGAAAGGTGTGATAGTGGTTTGGACAATACTCAAGTTGCCTCCATGTAGAGAGCTTGGTCGGAATGAAATCAGATCCAAAGGCTTTGTGTGTCTTTAAATGGAACATTTCGTTTTCGACTTCTTCTGTTGATATAATTAGTCTGTTAACTTGTGGGCAAAAGTCTGCAACCTCAAAATTTTTTCCTCCCGAATTGAAATGTGAAGCAAAGACTTGGTTGATATTATTTGCTGCTTGAGTGGAATTTTGATGGACATACTTTAACGGATCGGCAATAGTGCATCCACATATCATTGCAATGTTCAACAATTTCCAGAAAAAAAAACTCGACTCATAAGTCTGAGCCTAGCTTAAGCAATGTAGGCCTTACATACAGGAGAGTAGATGTACTTCTTCGTTCTGAAGCCGAGCAATGTCGAAATGCTGACCTTTTTTGCGCAGTAATTTGTAGATCTTAAAATCATTGTTCCGAGTCTTTCCGCATTTCCTGATGTACCATGTTATTTTGAAAAAAGAGTAAAAAAAAATAGGCTCTTCCTTTGTTCTATATGCTCTTTAAAAAATCAATTAAAGACCCGATGTTTCGCCTGTCATAGTTTAGTCATCGGATAGAGCAAGTATGCAGCATGCACTTGCTCTATGCAATGTATTATTAAAGTAATGACAACCCATCAAATTGAAAATTTAGCAAACATTAATTTGCAAGTGCTTGAAGAATGAAATCAAAGACGAACAATACAAGTCTGCTTCAAATTCACAGGACAACTAGAATATGTCTATTACTCTATAAAATTTACATTGAATTCTTGAAAAAAGAAGTGTTCATTAAGAAAGATGGAGGCCCAGCCTTCAAGATTTTGAAGCTTTAATTGACTATCGCGCGACAACGCGAAACAACTTTTTACATTGGCTCTACTTTTATCAGTGCATCAGCGTAACTTTTAAAAATTTTCGGTGTACTGGCGCAAGCAAGCAGGTGTCCCTAGCGCGCAGTCCTAGTAAGCTTATTTGTAATTATATTCAGCGATGAAGTAATGGAATTAAAAACATCATTACAAAAATGATAATTTATTTGGCAATCTGGAATAAGTTCAATATTTTACGTCTGATATTCCGTCCAACAAATAAAATTATTAGCCAGTCTGTTAATGGTCCAATACTCCTTAAATTATCGAAGACCATCACTTTATCTTGGATTTGATCAACCGAATTGAATGATAATATCTTTGAGCAATAGCGAATCAGCAGAACAAAAAAGGAAACGGAAATTGAGTACACTATATTCATCGTCACCAACATCATGGAAAGTTTCTTCCAGCGGAAAGGTGTAGGAAATATTCGTTGTCGACGGACTAAACAAATTATTATGATTGAAGTGCAGATAGCAATTATCGCAAATTGCACGATGCTTATCACTAAGGATATCCAGAGTAAAATTAATAAATTGGTGCGAGTACTCAAGAATTCAAGAAATAAATGCAAACTCAATGTAAAAAATGTTAGAATAATAATTGCAATGATAATTCGGTGTGGTGTTGAGATGGTTTTAACTTTAAATGGTTTCTTAATCACCAATACTCTTTCAATGGAGATTATGCATTGAATGTTTCCTTGATTGAGATATGAAGTGAAATGAATAGTGCGAAGAGCCGGAGCGCTGTGGACCCAATCACGTACCATTGATTCTGATAAATCACCAGTATCACTGCAGAATGTTGAAATGATAAAAATCAATGAGGCAACAAGAAAAACTAAATCGAATGTCAACAAAGATAGGAAAGCAATACGAGTTCATTTTGGTATGGAAGCTGATCTGATGCCTTTTACCAAACCAACAATAACAACAAGGTTTCCAAAGATGCTGATGATGTAGAAGATTGAGGGCAGTATCACATTCAAAGTGATTTTATAGATTGGAATACCTAAAAAGAGAATGAAAATATGTTGTTGATGATGCAATCATAAATGTCAAAATTCAAGAGGTCACAAGCCAGGGTTGTAACCGGCCGGGGCCGAGCCGGCGGCCGGCATAGTCATCATTCGATTTCTCGATTTCTATGTAGCATACTTGCCGGTGGGGCCATACTCCGTATAAGCAAGAGTACCTGAAGAAGCACAATGATGCTGATTTTCATCAATTTCCATCCAAATTGATCTTCTATGAAGTAATAAGACAAATATTCGCACATTGATAATACATTTTGTATTCGCATGAAAAGGATTGAGCAGTAATACGCAAGATATGGAATGATTCTACGATAGATAGGCTAGCAAATACATGATTCTTGCAGAATTAATTTATGCTAGAGCATCAGATTCCGGAGACTCTGAGGTCGAGTATGCGGCTTAAAGCTAGATGTATAAGCAAATAATAGCAAATGGATTTTACTACATAATCAGCATCGACGTACCCTCACTGCCGTCAAGCCAACTCTGAAAACTTATTATTATTCATTACGAAGAACCAAACTTAAGCTGTTTGAATAAACCCTGTGCCATGAATACGATTCAAGTTACATGGTAACGTGACCATGCTTACCGGTGCGAAATGCATCGTGCTTTGCTATGATTTGTGCTTTTTCATGACCGAACATCTGGTTTACCCTGCCTCTACAACTTAAATCAAACTTCTGCTATACAATCAGAATCCTCGAGAATAAATCGGCCGTGAATTCAGTAATCAATAGACTTACCGCCTGAAGTCATCAATCCAAAAGGTAGTCTTTCATCATAATTCCCTAAAAAGGAAAAACAACAAAAATTAGTAAATTTTATTCATAGGCTGTAACGTTTCGTCTACGAGCGCGGCGTCCTGACATAGAAAGCTATTACAGCCACGGCATTATGCAGGATTATGTGATACAATGGATGTGCAATCGGCGCTGACGAAAGGTGATCATGAGATCGTGAAACTGTTGGTGAACTGTTGGCTACCACAGCTCAAGTTACTAAACTTATCAAGTCATCAGTCAGTTAGTCAGGTGTGTTGCGCGTAAGATGGATCACGTTACCCACAGTCAAGAAGTGGGCTCAAAAGATTATTCTTGTGATCGCCGTACAACTAAGTACCTAAACTTCTTTATCATAGTCAAATTTCAGTTCTATTGCTCGCTCTATGATTGCGCGGTTCTGTCAGCCGCTTTGAATGCTGATTTGAAGAATAATTTTCAATAAACGTGCGTTTCGCAGTGCTTGCGCCATAAAAATTATGCCATCATACTCCTTGCAATTCTATTCTAACAAGTATACTAGACAGTTTACTTCTACAGAGGTGATCATGAAAAACGGACTACCTAAACTACGTTGAAGTTCAATCGAGTCTCATGCTTTCTAATCGTGTCGCACAACAACGTATCATACATCATTCGAGAGCTTGCATTCTCAGCTTTAAAATGAGCATTGATGGACTTGCATCCACTGTTGTATTTGCTGAGCAGTGCTAAGAATGTGAAAATCGCACAATTTACAAATTGCAATTTTTCTATAAGAACACATGTGAGTGTGATAATGAATCCAGCATGGGAGGAAGGAGCATTTTCTGAGCTTTCTTTTGATATACTGGTCATCAAAATCAGTGAACTAGGAAAAAAATTAGTGATATCGTGAAGGTATCACAAAATCATAAGTCCTTTGACTGAAAATGTTGTATTCTCACTTTTTCATCAAAAATGTTCATGTTTGGTATCTTCAGAATCCTTGTGATATAAGGATTGCGAACATATAAGTATTATTCAAATTAGTTCAATAGCTCTTTTTCAAACTTCTTCAATACTTTTCTTCGTTACCGTTACTTTTCTTCTTAGCAGTAAATTGGTGAAATCAGTTTTGGTGACATTGACATTTGCAAGCGGAAATATAATTCAATTATCAATAACATGAATAGAAAATGCCTACCGATATTAAAATATCAAAAACTGATGCAACTAAATAAATCTGAAAGAGCGTCAAAAATGCTAAACATAAAGAGAATCACTAGCTATAAAAGTACATGCTACTGCATGCACGCTTCTTTCTATCATGACACTTGTCAATGAGGAATCATATCGATTTCCCATAGTGTCCAGTTTCATGCCTGCTTACTAAAGCCTACTTCTTTCGACGTAGGGCTAATACACAACGGTTATCTATATTTAGAGCAACAATAAATTGGATGGTGTTAAACTATAAAGTAACTTTAAAAGACATCGGTGGTGACGGCGATTGGTGAACAGCGCCAGCCTAACTCGACATAGGCGGCTACAGATCCCACGGCACTCCTCGCTTCCAATAATGAGGTTGAATTCAGCGAAGGGTGAATGATATCCAATGCCACAGTCTTACCCAAATGCCAAGAAGGCAAAAGTATGTCGGCTGATCTACGCTGGTCATGGCTACATTTCTCGAGCTCAGGAGACAGGTGGGCTAGCTAGCAATAATCGAGGAGGCAGTCTCGTAGAGAATTGTGACGATTGATAACACTGGGACTATGCTTGCAGGTCAAGGCGTGATGTCCCAGAGAATCAGGAACTTGCGCCTTTTCCGAAAGACAAGTTGGACAAATCGTACCACTCTCGGATAATTCTAATCCAAGCCAAAATTTCAGCAGGATCTGCATTTCATTTGGTTCGAGATGTAGGTTAAGTCCCATTGAAGGCAATGCACATAACCAACATGATGCATCAGAGATGGCCACTGCACTTTATCTGGTTTGATGGGCTGGCGTTGATGACTCAATAAGATTTTCAAAGTCAAACTCCTCGATGGCAAAAAAGAATGACTCTAGTAGGGCTAATAAGGAATCAAAATCAAGGTAGCCTACTAGCAAGTTGATTTGATTTGATGGATAATCTGATTTACTCAATATTGCAAAGCGGAAAACGTAATAGGATTTGCATAGAAATGAAATTTCTTCATCAGACTATGACTGCCTCAGCAATAATCTTACCGGGATGGTCACGGTGAATTCCACTGCCCCAGTCATAGTAATCAGTCGCATTATTCGCGACGTTTGGAAACCGTGTGTAATTTATATTTTGAAATGATTCAGTATCATTATAGTCTGACAAAAGTGCCATGTGTTGTCTTCAAAATGTCTCCATCGAAAATGGCAAATCTGTTGCTAATTCTTAAATGTTAACTGTGTGCACCCCTTAAGATAAGTAATGTAAATACTGTCACCTTAATATTTACATTTTATTTCTGAAAAGTAGAAATGTGTGATCAAGGGGTATGAACCGACGTGAACATTGTCTCATTTGCTATGCGCAAAGTAAACACAGATTAGAAGCTTCAAAGTAGGGCATTCATCGAGTTGATGGATTTTGATAATGTAGGCTAATAGAAGAGAGTGCATGTCCAAAGTTCCCTATGAACCTGTGCGCAGAACTGAATATATGACAAGCACAGCTTTAAAAATGTTTCATGCACATGTAAATCAGCAATTAACCAAAATGTCGATCTAAGATTATTCGATCTAGGTAGATGTAGCAATTGTAACTTATTAATTCTGAACAGTGCCACTTATTAAAATCAAAGGTTGATCTTCGCTGAGCAGCTAAAGATGTATGAATGATCAGCCGAAAGGTGTCTTGCAAGCGTTGACATTTAATTATGTTGTAAGGCTTGCTGCTGATAGTTGAATAAAATTAAGTAATGGAATTACTTTATTTTATTAGTTTTTAAAACAAAATTTCGGACTTATGACTCCATTCTCAAGTTATACAAGGATAGAAACTATTATACTTGTTATTATTATTAGTTTTCTATCCTTGTATAACTTGAGAATGGAGTCATAACTCCGAAATTTTGTTTTAAAAACTAATAAAATAAAGTAATTCCATCAAATATTTCATTCAATTATCAGCAGCAAGGCTTACAACATAATCATAATCAACTAAAAATTCCATCAAAATGCTGCTTAAGGAAAATTACGTTTTACTGTTGACATTTGATTCTTTCTTTTTCCTGTTTTCATGTGAAAGCTATTTTTTCTTAATAGCTCTTTTATTGAGTTGGTTGATGCTCCATTTTTCTGAGCATCTAGCTTCGAAATACTGTAAGCTATTTTTCAAAAATTATCTCTTACATAATTTGGCAACCAACTGTCTCTTCGTAAGGTTATCACACAATGATATGGTTTACTACACAAATAATAAGTCAAATTTTTATTTATAGATATACTGATATCCATAAAATGAAGATAATCAGTAGGCCTATGTGGAATTTCCTACATGAGCTGAAAATTTTATCTATAGTGCTGACAACATCCAGGGCACTTTTCAACTAATTATCATACCTGGGGAAAGGACCCATGATAATTTCATCAGTGTACCTTTTATAAATAGTAGGTCTTATCTTGTGTTCTATTTCAATTTTTTCTAAGGCGAGCTTTTGGATGAAACTCATGATAATTGTCGCAAACAGTGGGGAGAAATGTATTCCCATCCCGGCCTTTTGTCTGTAGAAGAGTCTTGTTATTATATTTTCTTTCGTAGTTATAGGAAACAAATTTTAAAAAGTCAATTAGGTCTTTCACAGTAAATCCATAATTATCTATTATATTCCAATGCTGAGTAGCGAAATCTTCAATAACACTACTATCCTAAATTCTTGAAATATTGATTGGTAAATGACGCAAATTTTTCTATACATACCTACATTGACATTAGTATAGAACATTTGGCTAGACAGGAGATTGCTTCATACAGGGCCATATTTGTGTAGCATCATAAAGATTAATTAAATAGCGTAATAAGAAATGTTTGAAATCAACAAATAGCGGCTGACATCATTTCATTTTCTATAAATACATGTACACACATTTTCATGTACTCGCCACTATTATCTACTTTTAAATAATTGCTTGCTTCGATGATGGACTATGCAGAGGAGGCCGATTTGCAATAAACTTTCCTTTTCTGATTGCCTATTTAACTAAGTATGACTTTTTCGAATCGAAATTCGGAAACACCTCCACAAAATGAATTGGATAATTGCAATTAGATTAGCCTAATGAGAGTGTTCTATTTACTATGTCATACGTCTGTGTTAATGTTGAATTAGAATGCTTAATTAATAGCATTTTTAGATTAGCATCCTCAGTTAAAAATGGGAACATACCAGGGATGCGGAGTTCTATCTTTTTGATAGGACTCCGACTCCGGTGGTTGATAGGACTCCGGCTTTTGATAGGACTCCGACTCCGGGTTGCAAGTATATAAAGCCTAGTTTTTGAAAAACAAACCGGTAACCTACATCATAGATCATTATAGGCTTAGCTGAACCTATTTTTAGTGATCATTGCTGTATCAATTATCAATCATTTTCGATGAAAGTTTATCAAATGTCGCTTTATGTTGGATCCATGCGGCTCGGCTCCTACCATCTTTTTGATGTGTGCTTCACATGGTTTTTCTCCAGTCTCTGCCAGGCAGGAAAATCCCACATCTTTCTCCAAAAAATATCAGTACACTTTCGATTTTAATATGCGTTTTTTCAGGAACCATCACATACACGATTAACGTGAGGGTGAGAGGTAATGTTCTCAAACAAACTAGCATTTCATTTTTGTCTCTGATGTGACCTTTGGCGCGTAGGTGTGATCGAGGCTAGGAAGGCTTGTCTTCTCTACTGAATCACCGAGTGAAAAGACAATCCCTTTTTCACTGTCACGGGTCATTCCCTAAACTATTACAAACTTTGCATGCACTGCTACCTCTGTACCTTGGTTTGACGGCGAAAGTTGACATCAAGACAGTGACAGCTATGCACGAGGATAAATAATTTGTTTGTATTATATTTCGGGTCTAGCTATAGGCCAGAGTCCGGAGTCCTATCATTTGATAGGACTCCGACTCCGACTCTAGCAAAAATGATAGGGCTCCGGGACTCCGACTGCGACTCCGACTCTACATCCCTGGAACATACTTGAATAACTGTCATTCAATCCAATATCAAGAATTATCACCAAGCCCGGTTCACATCCATCTCCATCAGCCATACAGAGTGAGTTTGAATGTGAACGAAAATAGACATTAGCGGTTGCTGCTGATTCCTGATTCTGAATGAATGGCTATTAACCCATAAAAGCCCAAACTTAACTCAACGAGCAAAAAACACTGAAAACTTGCATAAATGCTTCTTGTGTGATATAAAAGACTATGATATATCGAAATTTTAGAATCCGTTAATTTTCGTATCTTCTGGACACATGTTCGTTTTTCGAACATTGGGTCTTACAGCTATCAAAAATGCAAAATATTCCAAGTTTACTTTATTTCAAGTATATCCAGATTTATATGTTTGAATGTCATTTACGAATGTGATATTCTGCAAAACATTTTTGGTGAAGTCCTTGATTGCATTTACCGCACTTGTAAGTCGTGTTTTTTTGACAAGCTTTGCATCGACCTTCAGAGATTTTCTGCAGCAAGGAGTGTCCAATACCATCAAATCGAATGTCAGGTAGAACACTGTGAACGGTGGCTGGAATTTCGGAACTGGAAGATGCTTGCATTTGTAAAAGGGTCCTCACGACATACCGGCGAAAGTCAAGTTGCTGCATGGTTCCACCAACTTCACAGAGAATTCGCCACGCAGCAACGACGCATACATTTAGGACATGGGTATAAAATCAAACCAACATTTCTTCCCTTTGATGCTCGGACGATAGTCACTAAGGAAGCGGTCGAAAAGATCGACCCCTCCCATTCTAGAGTTGTATCCGTGAATCATTTGAGGGCAGTCAACTTGAATGTATGAACTTTGAATCCGTGAGTACCGCCGCTTTTTGATTGTTGGGGACACTCCCTGGTGATTTGAGGCAACGTAGATCGGTCTGTTGTCATTCCATACGGCTATAACGACGTCTCCATCTCCGTCTCCTCTTCATGTCCATCAATCGGTTTCTTGGCATAGCTTTCTTAACAATAGTGGTAGTCACATCTTATCTGTATTCCAATATAAGCGCTGATTAGGACGAGTGACGCATCCAGAAAGGAGAAATATTCCGGAAAATCTGTTCATTTCGTCAATTGTAAAAGATGACCGGTGAAAATTCTTTTGATTCGCATGACGGTTGCTTTCTGTAACTAACAGCTGGTTCATTTCCTCAGTGTAGAACATTGAGAAGAGCTCAAAAGGATTCTTCTTAGCAAGAGTGGGATGGCTATCTAAAATTGCAGTCGGATATTCTTGTGGAATTGGTTGACGAAATGTCTCCGACTATTTCCAAGAAGGGCGAGCAGTCCGACTCTTAGATTTATGCGAGAGTCGATTCTCTTTGAATTCAATGTCTTGTTCATCTTGTTCTGCAGATATATCGGTGTAATCTACATCAATCGTACCGGGAACGTCATGAGGAATTATGTTACGGTCTTCTGTTTCCTCTTCATCAGTCACATTACCGGTATTATCAGGCGGTCTACATCGACTGAATCATCATTTTCGATCATTTCCACAGCTTCATCTATAGTGTATAACGTCTTTGTGCTTTTGTAGCGTGACATTGATCAGCTGGAAGGCAAAAATATTTTTTTAAGATATTGTTTCAAAGTTTCACTTGAAATTTACGGGATAATAGTTCCAGTTTCTAACTGTGACTACTGTGGATATTTCTTAGATTTATAATTTCAGAAATGTCTAAGTCCCATTGTTCGAAAAACGAACATGTAAAACATAAATGTTCATTACGTATACTAAAACATCATCAATGATACAATAATAATCTTTTTAGTCTGCTGTTGCTATTACTATGATTCATTGCTACCGCTAACTCTAATTACCGACATAAGCTTAGATTATTTGAAGCAAAGGTGACTTACTGAAAAGTTCGTGACTGTCGACAACTCTTTCAGCAGCTGCAATTGTAAGAAGGCGTAGACGAGACAAATGACTGCTGCTACGCGTTAGCACTGTTTATCAACTGCCTTGAACGGAGAGTCGAAATGAATCGATCAATGACGTAGTTGAATGCGGTTGATGAAACCCATCTGTTCGAAAAACGAACAATGGGCCGTTATGGGTTAAGGTCTGTTCCGGAATTTTTCAACTAAGAATGCAACTCAATATTCAATTGTTCTGTTTACAAAGGAATTTTCATTTGCAAATAAGTCTATTTAAAGATCAATGAATTTGATAGATGTCAAGATTACCTGTCGCTGATGTCTGCCATGAACTTAAGATACAGTAGTGTCCCGCGGGTAATTTCAAAACATGTCAACTTTGACGAGCATACTCAGAATGTTCCTTGTCTTCTGCATGGGTGTCTATAACCGCGCTTGATTTATCCACTCTCGTCAATATAAACGAAAAGAATGATGAGTTTTGTAATCAGAATTGTTTTAGACACGTCCATTGCGGTGTCAGCCTCAGACAGAGTGCGCATTGTTGCATCTTATGAAACTGATGAAGGCTGCACAAAGGTGGCCAGAGTTCTAGGAGTGTCATCTGGAAGAGCCGATTTCATAGTCAGGCGCTATAGATTATCTGGTGTGATGGTTCGAAGGGGCGGTGGCCCGAACATCTGGAAAGTTGACGAAAGGATGACATCGTAGCCAGACCCACTGATTTTCTGCCGGGAGCAGATTGCAGCATAATTCTTGTTGTTACGGATTGCAGAATTCGACAGATAATCTTCTTTTATTGCTCAATTTCACCATTTTTCTAATGAATAAAGAAAGAAAAGCTGTAGGACAGGTAGTACTTTATAAGCGCGCTGGATTCCCGCTGGGAATCCACTGCTGTCAAACCAGCTCACATTGAGCGCTTTGTAAAATCCGATTTGCATTTTCGTGAGGACTTTCTTTGTCACCTGTGGGGTTGCGCTCCGCTGGAGACTCAAGATATAGCTTCAGAGTCCCTAATTCGTAGTGCTAAACACTCGCTGCGGTGTTATCTGAAACTGGAAGCTTCACCGGTATGGGCAACCGAAGTTCTTCATGAATTTGTGACAGAGTAAACTACGGAGATCCTACCACAGTGTTGACACACGATCACACGATCAGACACACTGATTTTCTGCTGCCATGATAGGAGCGAATTTTTCCTGCTATCATCCAAAATTTTGCTTTTATCTGCACACACACACCTTTTTCATCATATTGGTGTGAGAGCCACTAACATTTTCTTCCTAGAATCTCGCACGAGCTTCTTATTATTTGAAATTTGTAGATTGCAACCTAACATCAGTAAACGACAATCTTAAGCTGCAAATCCAGTCTTCTTGCAAAATACAGAGGATCAAACATCTCAAAATTCCATTTGTTTATGTAGATCCATGTGTTTACGAGTTTGTCACACTTGATAACATAAATTATATCCAACAGTCATTTAATAACTCAAAACGAGATTTGTAATTTCTATAATTATGAGTACACTTTTGGGACAAATTTCCACCATAGCATGTAGAAATGCGACATCCGAGTCTTCTCGCGTGCTCTCGAGACCAGAATGATACTCCCGGCTACTATAGAATAGGTATTCTACCCTGCAAGTCAAAAGTCATTGTGTGAGTCTTTTGGCAGTGAATGATCCGACCTGTGATTCCCTCAATCATACGAGAACCTCAGGTTCCAGATATTGATACTCAACAAAATAATTTCTGTCGATTTGGATTTACTTCACGAAAATTTACAAGACAGAATGCCTTGTAATCGCCATATCAAGCTGAACTCAGTAATCTTCACAGATTGACCATATATTCTAGCCGCTGGTCGACCAAACTATCATACAATTATTCGGAAACTGCTGTAAAATAGACTACTCCATGAAACACTTCAATTTATTATAACGAGCTAGTATTTTCGTCGGAAGAAAACTTGCAGATCTAAGAACCTGATTATATCACTCATTGTTCACGCTCATTAAATCTAATACAAAACGTGTATTTCTGTGAATGTTTTCGTCGTTTAGAAATCAATTTCGAGTCACAATGCTTGAAATGTTGCAATGTCTGATTTCATGGAGATTCTGAAAACTGAGGACGTCATTTAACTATATCAGAAAAATGTCATATTATGGTGTCATGCTTGATGTCATGTTAGTCATGTAAGAACGGTGCATAATGATGTGGTAGGTTGACTGTAGTTGCATATTTCGTTATAGTCTGACATTCCACTTTCCCGCCCACCGCCCCGCGGCTCGGTGTGAACAGTGTTTGGATTGAACACATCGCCCCGCGCCGCCTCCGGTGTAAATGGACCTTCACCCTTCACAACTGCTACACCAGTGATACTGTTTTGCTATCAAGAATTACAATTAATACAATCAATTACAAGATGATAATTTTGGCAGGTAATAACAGTGTAATTTTGTACAGCGCGGATCCCATCCTATATTTCTAAGTGATCTTGACAAATATCCTTGGAGCAACTCCTGCCTTGTAGACTAGTTCTACAAATTGTTGTTAGAAGTTAAATGACGACTTCCTGATGAAGCAGATTGAATGCAACCAGATCGACTTGTCGATTTGCTCAATAAAGGCTGGACTCATTGGCTCAATTACTGCAACAGAGACATACAGGCAATTAAGCATTTGTCAGTGGAGGCAACGTAAGACCGCAACTCACTTAGACACTCTTCCTTTCAGCAATTTATGTTTACGCTAATGAAAAAAAAAATATTGCTATTATAGCGCAGTCTATTTGAGCTAAACACGACTCATCAGGGGAAATAGAAAAACACTTTATTCGTGTAATATGACATTGTGTCATGTTGCAGACATGTTTATGAGAAATGTATACCCTACTACTTAAATTATGCCACAATATTAGAAACCATTGTGAAAAGACAGGCCAAGAGCAAGAGCATGAGCTTCTTGATGAGAAATCAGATTATGCGGAAAGTATCCATCAATTCGGCCGATGGTCAGACAGCTGCTATCTATACTCTATCTATACTGCTATCTAGTTACTTGAGTTTTTCAATCGGGTTATAAACTCGGCCTATACTACATTTTGTTTATATATTATGCATGTTTCTTTGTGAATTTGGTATGAATCTGTAGGGTTGTCTTCGTTGCTTTTAATGAAACGGTGATCTTCGTCAAAGGCGTGTATTAATATCAAATTGTGTTTAATTAATAGGCAATAAAAGTAAATGTTTGATAAGTGCACAGCAGACATGGGTTCAGGAGGTCAGCAACGACAGCATGCAAATCGAGAGGCCATATTCGAATCACACTTTGGTTGAGCGCTGATGCATCAATCAGGCTGGCTCGTTAATACTTGAGCATGTACAATTTTGTAGTTGGAAAGAGTCGAGAGTTTTTGAAGACCGCATTATTATTATTATTAATATTACCGAAAATACCGGTATATATTGCTTAATCAGATATAAAATTTTTATCCAGCGGCGATCTCCACCTGTTTCCTTAGAATTCTGATTTCAGATTTTACAGAACAGTAGGCCTATACGCGACTGATCGAGTGATGCCGTAAGCCGACTTAGCTTAATTAACTGAACCAAAAATTGCTCATAGACCAATTAGAAATTCACATAACTCGGCTCCAGTTCCATCAAATCGTTTACGTTTGGTTTTCACTTTCGAATCGCCTATTATGATCCCGACTAAGTTTTTTATTAAGGCACTGATTTTAGCAAGAAAAATCTTGCGAGAGAGGACTTCTTTTTCAATGCGTGGAAGATGATGTTGGATATGATTGGCAAGATAAGTAAGCCTGGCTGCTGCATGAAAAGTCGCATCAAACAATTTTCCCATGTGAAAATGCTTGGCTGTTAGTTAAAGGAGCATTAAATGAAGAAAGGTAAAAAATATTTCTGCTCATCTTTTGCGGCTCCACATTGGTGCATATGTCCAATAAAGTGGTTTTGTGCCTATTTAAGGAAGAATGTTATGACAATTGTGATCTACCCATTTAGCCTGACGCCAATAGTGTTTTCAATTTTTTTTGATCGCAATTTTCAGGCGTATTATGCATCGTACGAGGCTGGGAGTAACACATCAGCACATTTGGTTGTAAAGAAAAGAGATTTTGCGCTTCAGAGGACAACATTATTGCCCAAAAGCTCCGAGAGGAAATGCTTCAAAATGCTACTGGGCTTAAAATTCACGAAAAATTAATATTTTTTGAGATAGGTAGTAAAGTAGACGGGCTCACGTCGAGAATAGGGGTCGCATTACCGGTATTACCGAAACCGGTAATACCGGTAATTGTGATTTTTTCATTACCGAATTACCGGTTTTTTTCAAATGAAATTACCGGTTTTCGAAGGTGTAATTCAAACCATTTATCCTACTTATTCATTGCAGCCAAGGGTGACATGGAAGGCGATTAAAGTACAATAATGCAGATCATCTGAGTTGTTCGATTAGAGGAGACACACTCACACACCACTGCGCGCTGCACACAACTTCTACATAGACTTTGGTGGGAGGCAGTCACATCAGGTCGGATTTCTGTGGTCTTATGATCTCATACAATGGAAGGCGGTTGGTATACGCTTCATTCAATGTGACCAGGGCTGTGGAGCCGATGCGTTATCTCATCGGCTCCGACTCCGGCTCCACGACACTGATGAGAAAGGCTCCGGCTCGGCTCCGGCTTCAAATTCAGGTTCTATCTATGCTGGTTATCCTGTATCCGTTGAACTATCTCTGAAAGATAAAATAAAGTTATAGCCAGGATTGGTTAAATTAGATAAAGATCTCCCGCACTGGCTAAATATAAATTGGCCTAGCCTGCAACCAGTCTACTACGAGGCTACATTAAATAAGACCACATGAGTGATGATGATATACCTAATTAGCCGTCACAGGGGCCGAATAGTAGTATAAGCTTTTTAACAAAGCTTGAATATGAAACTGGATAGCGTATGCCTCTAAATAGCTTATAGGGCCTGTATCTACTCGAACATGGAAAGGGTATCGGCTATATAGCCAAATATACCGTATCAATAGAGATATCAATTGCTTTATTGAATATTAAAGTGTATATAGGCTAGCTTAGGTTGTTATTGTTATTTGTTATTGCCTTTATTCAATAGTCTGTTGGTCCATGAATAATATGATCGGTGGGTAGCCCACGACTCATCATCTGTAGAAATTGTAATTTAGATAGCCTCATTGCAGTGTAGGCTAGAAATGTACAATTGAAAATTATACTTAAAAAAATTAAAATTATCTAATTTAGGACAAGTTTTGTAATTCTATGCAGCATACTTATTAAGTTAAGGCCTAACTTACATTATATTAATTTCGTATTTTTCATTATGGCGTAAAGTTGCACTAAATAATTCATCAATGATTCATGTATATTATTATATTCAATTTATGTGTAACACATTACCACTATTCCTCTGATGATGGTTAGGCTGATGAAACTGAACTCGGAGTATCACACAATATGTTGCAGGGTGCAATGCATAATAAAAATTTGACTGCGAGCACCGAGCAGAAATCCCATCTACTTTGCTAGCTTTCGAATGCGCGTGCGGTTTAATGTCACAGACAATAGAAAAGGGAGGTCAAAAGGCGCCTTTATTGAGAGCGTCTCAGTCTTTTTTTATTGTTTACATATAAGTCAGTATGATATCACCATAAAGTGTTGACAGACGGAAAAAATAATAATGAAAATTCTTGAAATCCACAGGTCTATGACATTTGGGGAAATATTATTACACGATACGGATCTTGTGCAGTCCTCCCCCCCCCATTTTTTCTCTGGTCAAAAGATGCAGCACCATTGGATGTCCGTTTCAGCATCACCGGTTTGAGTGAAGCATTCCGTGCTGTTGTAAAAATCTACGTGGGTAATTGCGATGTCATGGTCGCAAACTTTGTCAGCAAGTCAACATTGTAATTTGCCTTCGGGTTTTTCGCATTGAAATATACCCTTTGAATTTTGAAGTCAAAGGAAATTCATTGTGAATGAAATACCTTTAAAATAATAGGGCGCTACTAGAAGTGGCTGGGTCGCTTATTGCTATAGCCATGTGAGGACTTGTAGTCAGGTCATTCGTGTGAGTGTGAAGAGTTATCCCTCCAATCAAAATTGATCAAATTGAATAATCGATTGTTTTGAAAAATGTAGGTGGGGGGGCTGCACAAGAGCCTACAATACAATCTAAGGAAATTGGCATTGTCACAGATGCCAGTAGCTTCTGCCAGTAGCCATACCGATAGATGATAGCCTACATAGTAACCGTATTAGATTTAAGACATTGCGCAAGAAATGTAGCTATATTATCTTTGCTGACTGAACTGGAAATGTGTACATAAATGACTGGCGACTTGTCTCTAGGAATCTACAATCATCTAGTTAGCATGCATATAACAACTCTTCAAATTAATGGATTTTGGAGAATACGTTGTCAATATGGAAATTAATCTTACGAAACATATGCAATAAAAAAATATTACACAAGTGTGTAAATATATAATAAATATAATACAAAAGAAGGCGGCAACTGCAAAGAAAGATGTCGTGGAGGACAGATAATTGGTATACTTAAAAGATATATCTTTAGATTTCAAATGATTTAATTTTTTATGATGCCAATTAATAACTTTCAAAATTCTAGATTTATATCAAATCTCAAACTATCGGAGCCGGAGCCGGAGCCTTTGTGATAAATCGGCTCGGCTCCGGCTCCGACCAAAACCATCGGCTCCTTAAGGCTCCGGCTCCGGCTCGGCTCCGGCTCCACAGCCCTGAATGTGACGTCTGACAATTTTCAACCTGATTGCAGCTAGCGCATGCAGGAGAAAGGAGAATTACCAATGACAGTCCGAAACGGAAGCCTTTGGGAGTATTGATTCAGTTCATGTGACTTTTGTAGAGCGAATAGTCGAGGTCAAACGGATGACGATTTCAATGCTTGCGGCAGTTCGCCTTAAGGACAGCATTACTGAACACTGCTTTTTTGTGTTTATCGAACGTCATGAAGTTTACGAGCTTCAAAACCGACGGCATTTCGCGATTCTATGATTGGGAAGATTCTGGAGGCAAACCGGGTCAACATGCACAGTGCAAAGAATGCAAGAAAGTAATGAATTGCGTCGGAGGCTCAACAAGTGGATTACATCACCATCAAAAAAGTTTTCAACGTCGATACATTGAAGAGATCAGTGGCATGTGAAAAGCCTGATATTAGTGACACACCGCCTAAAGCTAAAATCACCAACTTCTTCCAATCAAAAATTACATTGAACGAAACACTTGCTCGAATGACAGCGCTTGATGGCATTCCCTTCAGTGTGTTTGCAACATCAAAGGATTTACGTCGTGCTCTTTTGTGCCTTTATAAGGACTTACCAACGTCTGCGAATGGTGCGAAGCTCCGTGTCTACGCTTATGCTACTGAGCTTAGACAGACTATCACGACGCAAATTGACGAGGATTTACGAGCTGGGAAGCGGTTCAGTCTCACATTCGACGAGTGGACTTCGATTCGGAACGTTAGATACCTGAACATTAATCTACATTCGACCACTTCTTCGCGATTGGTGTATAATCTCGGACTGGTGAGAATAATGGGAACGTTTTCTGCTGAACAATGCCAGTCGGCATTACGCGTCAAACTGCAAGAGTTCCATCTTAATCTGGATACCGATGTCGTTTGTGTGACGACAGATGGATGCAGCATGATGATCAAACTCGGTAGACTGCTTTTATGTCCTCAGCAACTGTGCTACAATCATGGAATACAACTTGCTGTTCTAGACGTTCTGTACCGAAAGAAAGCTGCTCAAGATTGTGATGCAGATGACTTTCAACCTGTTGAGGGCTTTGAATCTGACTCTGACTCAGACGTGGATGATTCCTCAAGTAATCTTGTCTTAGAAGAATCCTACACTGATGTTTCACTTCCATTCAAGGACGATACTATTAAAGAAGCCATCGATAAAGTTCGTTCAATCGTCAAGACGTTCCGCAAATCTCCCAAGAACAATGAAGTTCTACGGCGTTATATGTCTGACGACGGTCTCTAAGTGTGTCGTCTCTCATTCCAGACTGTAAAACGCGTTGGAATAGTCTCGCCGATATGCTAGAGCGTATAATTGTTTCCCGCCAGTACATGCTAAAAGCGCAGATCGACATACAATTGCCAGAGGAGAAGAAACTATCCGATCAGGATTTCAAAACTGTGCAACACATTTTCAATGCATTGAAACCGGTGAAGTTGGCTGTTACTTCCCTCTCTCGTCGAGATGCAAACCTTCTTACTGCTGAAGGCGTCGTCAAGTTTGTATTCAATGCACTTGACAGTGATGGAAGCACATTGGCCAAACAAATGAAACAGGCTATTGAATAGCGTGTTGTACAGTATCGATACACCAAAGAATCTGTCATATTGCAATACCTTCACAATCCTCAAGCCAAATTACAAAAGAAGGCGGCTGTAAAAGCGTACTGCTGCGAACTTTTGAAGAGGATGAATTCGCCGAAAATGGATGTACGAGCACCTGAGCATAGCAATTGCAACGATATACAGGAATCCTCTGAAGAGCCAAATTTTTACCTAGAAGAAAATCTTGAACGGGCGATCGCAGACTCACTGAAGAAGAATGTTGCAAATTTGTCAATCACCGGTACCAGTGATTTCAGTGCAGTCATTGCACCTGAGCTCACATCTGCTGAGCAAAGCGGCAAACTTGGAGTCTATCTTCGGCGGGTCTATGACCATTTGCTCACCATACCACCCACATCAGTTGAGTCTGAGAGAGCATTTTCTACAGCCGGATACTTCTGTCATAAACTGCGCAGTCGCCTTTCCGACAAAACATTGGACGTGCTATGCTTTCTTCTTGCGAATCTGCTCTTGAAGGAATGTTGTAAGTGACTGCCTGTGATGTTTGATGTTTGTTGTCGTATTGTTTGATGCACCGATATTTTGTTCTCATAATTAGACTTTTCTGAAACGCATTCGCAAAAAGCTTTTCCTTGTGTTACTCGTTCGATGATCCGTGGTATGAGGCAAGCAGTGAAATAAGTCTTCTGTAGATTGTAATAATTTAAATCAGTGTCTGTTTCGAAAAATAGATTTTATCCACGTACTGTATGTAGGGCATTCTAACGTACATGTACATGTAATTAGTATTTTCTCTGCTTGTTAGATACAATATTAATTATCAGAAAACCGGTAATTACCGGTTTTGTCGCAACTGGATTACCGAATTACCGGTTTTCCAAAAATACCCCGGTAATGCGACCCCTAGTCGAGAACAGGTAGAAGTCAAATTGTTTAAAAGCTAC
Source organism: Prostheceraeus crozeri (assembly GCA_907163375.1). NCBI lineage: Eukaryota > Metazoa > Platyhelminthes > Polycladida > Euryleptidae > Prostheceraeus > Prostheceraeus crozeri. Next base: position 89,855 of record CAJQUW010013617.1, on the reverse strand, counting down.
ACAGGACGATGTTTGATAAAAGATCCTAATGCGATAGACATGAATCATTAGGAAGACCCTTTCCGGCTATTGCAAACAAGTGTCACGCATCTGCGACGACTGCACTTAAACTACGATTTAAAAGGAAGATCAGACTTTTATGTCGCTCTCAGGTTTTCGTAAATTTTTAGTGCCAGTCAATTTTGACATAAAATACACATCGCTTTCGCCAGTGGCGTAGCAGACCACCTCAGATGAGGTAATCTGAGTCCAATGAAAGAACCGGGAAAAGAACGTAGGCCTACATGTAAATTCCAAGTCAATTTTTAGTCCTTTAGGCGCATTGCTCAAAATATATTTTTTATTATTATAATTTAAAGAGCAAAATCAATTTTCATAACAACTCCATTTCCACTTATAGTCATTACCAAAAACAATACAGGTAAATCATAACACTATAACCTGATGTATTTACTTACGATATAACAACTTTACTTGACGATCTTTCATTGAAGCAAACTTGTCGATAATTGTGTCAACGAACGAACACTCTCCTGATAAGTGTTTGAGAAGAGAAGTTTCGATGCTTAAAAATACCAGTTGTTTCATGCGTTCTTGAGTCATGGTGGAACGCAGGTAGGTCTTGATTCGCCGAAGCACACTGAAGGTTCTTTCACATGTGTTAGAGCAATTGTTTGTGAAGCCATTAATGCTTTAGAGACATAGAGGTCACACAAATCCAAGGAATGCATTTGTTTAAGAAGGGTAGAAGGATCATTTGCTTCTCCAAGTGCCACTCGCAAATCTGAATCAGTGTATAGAATGTGTAATTCGTTTGCGCAACTTCTCTTCTTCTTCTTGAACTAAATCTGGGTGATGTTTCTTCAGTTCATTCACAAGTCGTACAACTTCAAATGCATCAGCTTTCAGTACATCAAATCTCGATGGCTGAAATAGTTTTATCCACTGAAGACTTTCGATGTTTTCAAATCGTTGGTCTAACTGAAAAATTAGTGTATCGATGATTTCGTACATTAATCGCTTAAGTTTATCCTTCTCAAATTGGGATGACGAAGATGATGGCTTAGGCCTACTTGGAGTGTAACCGCTGTCAAGGAGATGTTGCTCGTTGATTTGTGGGACTCTCTTTTCATGATTAAAAAAGTAAGGCTCATATTGCTTCGCTTCCTCGACGAACGTTTGAAAGGAACTTCAGAGCGTAGTTCACACAAGTTTGCACGATAGTCTGCTACTTTCGAAGATATTTCATCTGGATCAATCATCACACCTTGAAGTTTCTTTGTCATCATGTCGGATAATGCGAAAAACTTTACGAAAAAAGTATAAGAGAAACACATTCTCACAATTCCCAATTGATATCGCAATCTTTCGCTTCAGGTAGCAATCAATTGAGCAAGCAGAGGACTCGAGAAATATTTTCTAAACATGAAAAATTTCACAATACTTAGAAGAAATAGCACAGACAGATTTTCCTCTCGTCAACAACGCGTAGTTGACGCAAGAGGCAATGGTGGATAACATAGAAGCACATTTTGTTGTCAAATTTTGCAAAAATCCGAAAAATATTGATACCAACGGAATATTCTTACTGACACTTTGTGCTACTAATGCCCATTTGTGTGCATAACAATGAACGAAGTTTGCTGAGGGCCAAATCTCCTTGATCTTAGTTTGCACTGAATTGTGCTTACCCATCATGTTACTTGCACCGTCGTATGACTGGCCGATCACTGAAGTATTTTTGGTTACACCAACGGACTCAAGACTTTCACATATTAGATTGTTAGCTGATCTGTCATTGACAAGGTCGAGACGATCCATTGTGAAGTCGGACACTGACAGCCATTAGACTTGTATTTGAAATGTCCGTTGTATCGTCAGCAATTATAGATATAAAAGGAGCATTGATTCGATTCTCGATTTCACCGCGAACCTGATCATACAAACACTTAATCGTCGTTTGAGGTGATAATCCTGAAAATGGGGACTGTGATCAGGAGAGACACAATTTTTAATCAGCGGATCAGACTAAATTCACTGAGGAGCTTAATCAATTCAATGAAATTCCACGATTTGGAGTGCTCTCTGAATGACCTCTAAAAGAAAGGCCTTGGCAAACAAGGAAAAGAGCGGATTTAAAATGATGTCGCATCATTTCTCTGTTCTTCCTCACTTCCTCGTTGTGCATATTTCTCAAAGTTTTGAACTCCTCATTTAACATTTCATCGATCCTTACTTTGCCAATAAGTTTAAGAGAGGTGATCGCGGCCAGATGCGTAGGAGATTTTATATGTCTCTTCACATTATTAGAGAAATTCGCCAAGTCGAGAAATCCTCTAGTCGATGAAAACACAGTCGTTTTTGGTTTGATAAGGCACGGCAACCAGTCGCCATTCGTATTTTTGATATTGCACACTAAGATTGCACTTTCTCCTTCCTTCAAAGGTGAAAATCGGCTTATCTCTTCCTTTAGTTTTTAGTTCTATTTTCTTTGCGTAGGTTTTGTAAATTTATCAATTCCTCGAGCGATGTAATTGAGTAATAGCGAAGACCGGAGAGGGTGGTTACACTCTGCTAGCAGATATTGATTCTAGAATATCAGACAGGAGGGCGACGCAGAGAGGAGACGTATCATTACAATGTTTGCTGCATCCAGACCAATCAGAGGCGCGGCTGTAAGGTGTGATTCTGTCCGAGATAGAATACTCGTATCTCTCCGCCTGTGTTAAAGAAGTTTTGTGAATTGGAAAACGGAAACATCGAACAAGATTATATGACCTTCATGTTAATGAAAATCCTATCATCACATATTTGTAATTTCATTTTCGTTTGTAAATTCCGGTGTATTCTCAGATTATTAGAATACTATAGGCGCTACGCCCCTGGCTTTCGCTATGTTTTCTAATTGTTCGAATGTTGTCCCCATGGGTCATTTTAAATGCTGCTATCAAAAAATTACAAATAATTGATTGATGTGATAGAATAATTGCAATTAATTGATTTAATTGATTTATGTTGTAAAAGATAAGACGTTTAGTCAAGAGATTTACTTGCAGTAACGTCACCATTTACCAGCGCAGGAAAATCATTCGTGATTTATTTACAAATCAAGCTTAACCCTCGCCCACTGGGGTGTTTTCCGAACGCGCTCTCCTGCTAATAATGCAAATTATATTATTGATTATAATTATGCAAAATTATTGGTGCCTCCCAAATTATTACACCAATTTTGTCAAACCACACATCAATCGAATAGGCATTGAAAGGGGATTCAGAAAAATTGCATCTCAGTTTCATTTATAAGGTCATCCCTGAGGTGAAGGTCAAATGTCAAAAACCGCCAATTTTTAAACAAATTTCCATTTGATCACTATTTGAAATGGAAACTGACAACAGCCATGCACTGATCAAACGATCTGTTTAATGCGGTTAATAAAAAGATGATTATTAATCTCTCTCAGATTGCATCATTGTATTAGATGAAATCAAAGGTCAAATAATTCAAACTTTTAGTTCAACTCAAATATCACTTAAATCGCACAATGAGGCTAAAAGCAATATGATTCTGAAAAATTTCAATAATTGCTGGTCAGATGCAACTAAAATGTACAAAGATAATAAAAAATCATATTAGAAATTTGTATTTCAAATTTCAAACATGCATACATAATAAGTAGATATTTTCAAATTCAGAGATTTTGCATTTGTGAATATTTCTATATTAATATGAAGAATCCGTTTTGCAATCTCAACATATTTCGTTAGAAGTGAATATATACCGAAATCAGCCACATTATTCCGTACATTCAAATTTTAAAATAGCTCTCACGCCAAAAGCATAGTGCCAAATTTATTATCCTTCCGTCAAAACCCGTAGAAGGTAATTTCCTAGAAATCTGGTGACCATAGCGTGTTTGGTTCAAAGGATATTCAAAAATTCGACAGGGGGGTCGAAAAGCACCCCCGAGGGACAAGGGTTAATAAGCAATCAGTGGCGTCGCGTGCTCAGGACTATAGGCCTTCACTCGGCATTGGAATACTATTTCTATACCAGACATTTTTTATGCTACAACATTAATTTTCATAGAGGCTGAATTTTTGATGACAATATCCCGAACATTTTTAGGCCAAGTGAATGTGCACATGAGAAATGATTGCTCATGTCTCTTAACCGCCTTACTCAAGGTGCTAAGATTACTATATCCCCTTTCTGTCCAGACCACATTTTCTCGAGAAAAAGGAGGCAAGGACAACAGTTTCCTGTGTTTCTCACGGCCGGTCAGCCAATCACTTGTTTGAAATTTTGATACATTGAAATGTCTTGTGTATTTCTGTCTCTGTGAGTACTTTCAATTTTTATATCAGGTGTTGGCCTACCTTGCTTGACGACTGTCATCTTTTCAGCATATTCCCTTGGAACGAAAGGCGTGGTTATGATCTCATCTAAAGTACTAAACATAGTGTCACATCAATCACGTAAAAACAAATTATGGAATTCTACCGAATCTGGGTGTTCGAGTCAGATGCATCACTCTGCATTCATTGGCGAACGCTCATCATCTGATTGCAGTTTTGTCTGAACGTTAGTTATCTGCTACTGCGCGTTGGTTGCGTTTCCCTTACTATATTTAGGTACCGCGCCTTGATCAAGAATTGCATAGAATTTCACTGCAAAAATTGGAGAAGGCAAAACATTATGTCTATCGGGAAAGCCAATATTGCCGCGTGCGCTTACTGACTCACACGCATCAGTGCTCCGTCTGAACACACGACTAGCTTGTGTGTCTAATTGTTTGAAGAAAACAGCTGTGATTCGAGCACGTGCTGCAAAACTGTGCGCTCTGAAGTTGAGCGTCTGATTATGAGAAGCTGTGCACAGCTATCACGAGAAGCTATCGAATTTAGATGAATGATGACATTTTTCATTTTATAATTGTTGGAAAATAATTTTAGAGCATGCGCCGAAGGCCTCGCAGGTATGGAGAAGACGCCACTGTAAGCAATGTGTGGCTTGATGGCTTTCACGGTTCTAATCAGGACTCATTTGATGCGCAACGTATTTAGAACCTATATTTCAGTACTTTTGACATTTAGAATTCTATTCAATGTAATCGGCACGTGATTATAATCATTCACTTGTTTCAATAAATGATTCTAGCAATAATGTATGAACTTTACTTCCTAATAAAATTTATCTATGTCCATATCCAATTAAGAATGTAGTGATTGCTTTTCATGTCATGGGTCCCCTCAAGTCATCACCCAAATTAATGATAGGTAGTTGTAGCATGTAGGCCCATGTAGCTAATTCGCTTAACTGAAATGGGGGAAAAATCCAAAATGAGTATCTCCATTTAGACTAAAGTCTATGAAAAAGTTAATCATAAATACTTGTAATTGCAACTCATTTGATGACATCATTTAACTGCAGTTAATCAATTGACATAACTTCATAATCACAAATTGATTGCTTGCCCAAAAGTAATTGCCATAAATTTTCGTTAACTTTTGATTGTCAGTATGGAATGTGTTGATTTATATTCTCGAAGATGACGGCTCCAGATTCAACCTTGTAGATATCGATAGATTTGGTTTGAAGTAGCATCTTCGAGTCTCCAACAATAGACGAATAATATGATTTTTTTGAGGCTATTCATATAATATTATCAATACTACCCCCGTATTATTCGTGAAGTTATGGATGAATAGTCATTTTGAAAATTAATCTTTATTATATAAAAGCACAAATCAAAAGTCAAGTGGAACAAATTCGACAGTTTAGAAGACCACCAGTTGCAGAACCCGCAAAATTAAAAAAATCAATGTCAGGCAGTCAGGATTGGATTTTGTTGCCAAGGAGTGCAAATTGGCGGTCATTTCTGTAGCTCTCACTGAAGCCTTAGTCGAAGGTCTGACGAACTTCGTCGTTAAATTTGCAGCAGTGATGGTCGCACGGTGTGGCTTCGATGGTCGAATTATCCTGCGAACAGGGAGTCGAGGCAGCTTTGGAGGACTCTGTGATGGAAGAGCAAACCACAATTCATCCGAAGTGGTTGGAATAGCTTTCTTTGGCGAAGCACTGGTTGTGATACGAAGAGATTTTTTTGTCGTCTCAGTGGCTGTGTTTGGAGCCGCCTTTGTCGTCCCAGCAGTTGTGTTTGGAGTCGCCTTTGTCGTCCCAGCAGTTGTGTTTGGAGTCGCCTTTGTCATCCCAGCAGTTGTGTTTGGAGTCGCCTTTGTCACCGGGGTGGCTGCGGTTGAATTCGTTTTCTTTGTCGTCCCAGCAGTTGTGTTTGGAGTCGCCTTTGTCACCGGGGTGGTTGCGGTTGGATTCGTTTTCTTTGTCGTCCCAGCAGTTGTGTTTGGAGTCGCCTTTGTCGTCTCAGCAGTTGTGTTTGGAGTCGCCTTTGTCGTCTCAGCAGTTGTGTTTGGAGTCGCCGCGGTGGTTGTGGTTGGATTCGTTTTCTTTGTCGTCTCAGCAGTTGTGTTTGGAGTCGCCGCGGTAATTGTGGTTGGATTTGTTTTCCTTGTCGCCTTGGTGGTTGTGGTTGGATTCGTTTTCCTTGTCGCCTTGGTGGTTGTGGTTGGATTCGTTTTCTTTGTCGTCTCAGCAGTTGTGTTTGGAGTCGCCGCGGTGGTTGTGGTTGGATTCGTTTTCTTTGTCGTCTCAGCAGTTGTGTTTGGAGTCGCCGCGGTAATTGTGGTTGGATTCGTTTTCTTTGTCGCCTTGGTGGTTGTGGTTGGATTCGTTTTCTTTGTCGTCTCAGCAGTTGTGTTTGGAGTCGCCGCGGTGGTTGTGGTTGGATTCGTTTTCTTTGTAGTCTCATCAGTTGTGTTTGGAGTCGCCGCGGTAATTGTGGTTGGATTCGTTTTCTTTGTCGCCTTGGCGGTTGTGGTTGGATTCGTTTTCTTTGTCGTCCCAGCAGTTGTGTTTGGAGTCGCCTTTGTCACCGGGGTGGTTGCGGTTGGATTCGTTTTCTTTGTCGTCTCAGCAGTTGTGTTTGGAGTCGCCGCGGTGGTTGTGGTTGGATTCGTTTTCTTTGTCGCCTTGGTGGTTGTGGTTGGATTCGTTTTCTTTGTAGCCTGATCAGTTGTGTTTGGAGTCGCCGCGGTAATTGTGGTTGGATTCGTTTTCTTTGTCGCCTGATCAGTTGTGTTTGGAGTCGCCGCGGTGGTTGTGGTTTTATTCGTTTTCTTTGTAGCCTGATCAGTTGTGTTTGGAGTCGCCGCGGTAATTGTGGTTGGATTCGTTTTCTTTGTCGCCTTGGTGGTTGTGGTTGGATTCGTTTTCTTTGTCGTCTCAGCAGTTGTGTTTGGAGTCGCCGCGGTGGTTGTGGTTGGATTCGTTTTCTTTGTAGCCTGATCAGTTGTGTTTGGAGTCGCCGCGGTAATTGTGGTTGGATTCGTTTTCTTTGTCGCCTGATCAGTTGTGTTTGGAGTCGCCGCGGTGGTTGTGGTTGGATTCGTTTTCTTTGTAGCCTGATCAGTTGTGTTTGGAGTCGCCGCGGTAATTGTGGTTGGATTCGTTTTCTTTGACGCTGTGGCAGTTGAAGTTGGTCCCTCTTTCCCTCTAGTCGTGCTAGCGATGACCGTATCTGTTAATTTAGGATTTTTGTTGCGATCTGAAATCGTTGTAGCTATCGGCGTGACACCTTCCGCTACTGTAGGAGCAAAGTACACCGACATGCCTACGGTGACTACAAGTACGACTGACAAGTGGGCAAAATCCATTAATTGCTGCCTTTCTGCTTGAATGCTTTCCGTCCAGCCTAAATGCTCCACACATGGGTTATGCAAATCACATCAATGTGACGAGATCCTAAACCGCAGTTATCTTCTTGAACACTATTTATGTCATTCGTCTTTGACAACGCAGAATCGATCGTCTTTTATCCTGATTTCAAATCAATCTAACTTATCGGTTGATCTATCACACAGCATGAACAATAGTATGGACAGACCGTCAAGCACAAGCAGAATTTAACATCAGTCTCTTATTGAACGTGACCGCTTCATGAAATCAATGGATGCGCACAATGGAAAGATCAATGTTTCTTGTCAAATCAAGGATGCTCTGGTTGATTTCTATGCCTAAAGCATGAGATGACGTCAGACAGCAAGTGGTAGACAGCAAGTGGCAGTTTTACCATTTTCAATTGACACTTGAAGAGCGATTCGTTTGATATCATAGCTTGCCAATCTGGGGGCAGTTGCAAGAAAGTCTGTTACGAAACAGCTGTTAGTGACACTAAAAGAGCATCACTATTAGAGGGTGCCTTTTGCGTTTCACGAAAACCCTGTTAAGCTGAAATCCTGTTAGTGATTTCTCTGATAGTGACCGTCTGAAACAAGTCACATGACCAGGGTAGAATTCCGATAATGTAGACGTTCTATAAATAACTCTGTGAATGACATCATGAAAAGGAATAGTCATTGGCATGAATAGAGGCGATTTGATCATGTCCATCGCAAAAAAATATATGACGTTACTCCCTGTGGGTCTGTAATGCTATCAAGCTATATAATTCAACTACCCCCTGCAACTACCCCCTGATGTCACCCATAGAAGTAAATGGTATATGAAAGAGAACTTGAATGGAACGGCACTGAAGATGGAACTAAGATGGAGCAGAAAGTTCAACAAAAACCTCATAACTTTACATGTAGCTGATTCTAACTTTTTGAACCGTCAAGAACGAGCTTTGTCCCTTCAAGGTTGATAATCCTATTTGAAAGTGCAGCAGTCGAAAAGAGTTGGCGTCACTGCCGTTTCAAGTGCATTTTTGACGGTATGAATACGTAAGCTACTGCTGTTTACCAAATCAACTCCAGCATTATCGCTTCAAATGCAAATTGAAACAATAGAAGTAATAACGACGTAGCTTTTACCTCGCTATCAATCTGTTGAGCCCCAGTTATTCAAACTGCTCATAAACTGTTAAAAGTTTGTGTCTACAATCTTTTGTTTTCAACTTGGTAAATGGGGGAATGAAATGGATTGCATAGCTGTTTAGTTGCATTCATGCAATAGGGCCTACAGAACGGTACAGTACGTATTTATCAATCATTGAGAAGATGCTGAAGTGATTGACAGATATGCATGCTCAGGACTAAATAGAGTAAAGTGTTGGACTCACCTGAATTGCCAACCATCATTTTCATCCGTCAATCGATGTATAATACTAATTTTCCTCTGTGTCCCTGTAAACTTGCGAGCATATAGATGTTAGTTACTAGGCCTATATTCAATGTTAGCTAATCGTTTTCTTGTCTTGTAATCAATATTCCAATGATATACAATGAAGTCCATATGACAATTGATTCCAGAAAAATATAAAAACATCGATCATGAGATCTATCGATAAATGTGTTATAAATCATTGAAGAATACATGCCAAGACTTCCTGATCGTTAGCAGGAGGATAGACATTTTTTGTGTTGTCCAGGATACCTGTCAAGTCACCCATTTTGCGGGTGACGCAATCAGGGTGTTTCTCACACATACCCAGAATCCAATAGCTTTCACCGTCATCAATAGGTGATGCTGTCGAAATATCGAATGTAAAATACTGATTATCTTTATGCGCGATAATCCAATGTCAGTCATATTCGTTGTGCAGGTAAGCTATAAAATTTGCGCGGTTAACAATCTTCCAGAGTTCGTGATCACCTGGCTTTGGAGCAGCACACTTACAGCGCTATTCACAGCTGATAGTACAGCACAGATAGATGTTATCTGTGCAGTCTGGCAATTATTCATGACATATTCACTATTTATCTTCGATAATTATAAGATCATTTGGATAGCGAAGTTTTACTTTTCTTTCGTGGTCATAACACGATGGTTTTTTTCAAGTTAAAGTTTTGGGTGACCCGGTCATCAGTGCTGCGTCGGTAGGTATAATATACATGTAATGTAGGTATGATTATATTCTATGATTGAAGGATTCGAAACTACAACCCTACTATTCGAGACTACCAATAATTTCCTCAGCGATGAGATGTTAAGCTAACTAAATTTTGATTTAATTCAACCAAAAAATTGAAAATTACTATCAACTGCCCATAATTTCGTTTATATGGTAGGAAGCTTATAGGAACTTTCTTCTAATGTCATCAAAGTTCTTGCAGGCTTTGGCAGCATGAAGAATGATTGCCATAGAGTAGGGATATAAAGGTAGAGTGTTGACTCAAAAAAGTATCTGTATACAGTGAAAATTTCTATATCAAAAGATTCAGTTTTTTGCGGAGATAACGTTCCGTGGTCCAAAAAATTATTTGAGCACTTTTGAAAAAAGTCAAAATTTGCATATTTATATACTACCGAGATGAATCTCCTATATAAGTAGTATAAAACAAGTTGGACATCAAAAGGAATGGATATTTGATAACAAGCATCCTAGCATGGAGTAGGTATACATATATATCCCTACTCTATGCATCCTAACTAGGCGGAAATCAAGGTCATTATCAAGGGAATTTCATTAATTCTACTATAATGAAGATCTTCATGAAAAAGTCGCGATATTATTCGTGCTTTCTTGGCTGACATTTCAAGCTTTTAATTCAATTTTCACCAGCATGACTTTGTAATTCACTAAATTCATGTTTCATTTCTAGAATCTGAAGAGTGATGAGCCATTTACATCTTTCAAAGTTAATTGAAATCATTGTCTTTGATTGTGATTTTGCTGTGCTAGTGGCAGGTTGCCTGTGATATGATCACGCTTAAGAAAATACTCTTGAGGTTCATCTTGAAAGCAATAGCAGGGCTGTCATGACACCGACGATCTGTAATATAATATCATTTCATTCTGCATCACTGTCATGATCAGTCAATTCTGTTGTAATTTCTGCAAAAATTTTGCATGTGTGGTGATTTTAGTGACAATACCACCTGCATCTCCCTGAAGTTCATTTAATAAAATCGAAAGTGTATACACATTGGGGATTTAATAAATGCGGAGTTACCACTCTACCTAATATATCTAGGCCTACTCTATGATGATTGCTAACATTATATACAAATTTCACGTTTTACTCCTCTGTATTCTTAAAAAGAAAACTTTATTGAATTATAGCGCTACAGTTGACTATGCTCTTCAGCTAGATGTAGATTTCTGTCTAAATGGCAATCCTTCTATCCTACCGTATGGCGGTCAATTTCGAGTAAAATCAGGACTTCGTTTTTTCCTTTTTAACCCATTAAGTGCAGCTACATTTTCCACGTGTGTGAAGTTAGCGCAGCCACTCCTGCAACCACTCACCGCAGCCATTTTCATTTTCACTTTACCACTTCCAAAAAATCATCTTAACCACACAATTCAGAGCTGAACAATAGGCTGAACAATACTAAGCAGTGTTTCAAATTCTTAGACGAGTATTTTGAACGACACACTATACAATACAACTTATGATACGCGTATCAAATCGAAATGTGCCTAAATGTCTATGCCTTAATAATAAGTTTCTTTTCACATGCGTCTGGTTATCATCGCACACAATATACGTACGTTGTTGCTTTAAAACCTGGTATGCGATTTTCAAATCGAAATGCAAGTCCTGCTACTTTTGTCACGTCTGGTAAAAGCAGCCATTACTGTACAATAATCGCTACAAAAGGTCATTAGGAATTAGTATACTTCTATGCATGCGCTATCTATTTCTTTCTCGTGACTACTACAACATAGTTTTATTTTTTGCTATCGATGAAAGTGAATAATTTTTGACATAGTGCACAAAATTTCGCTAAAATTAATTCTAGTATAGGTACTTCTACTCTCCCCCCCCACATTTCTGTTGTTGACACTCGTAAGTGTTGCATCGTCAACGATCTTCTCTTGCTCCTACGGGCAGTCTCACTAACGTCGCATAGCGCTCAGTGTGTAAAACTCCTCTTATCTGACTTGTAGAACATTTATAGCCTCAGAATTAGACAACTGCTCGTCATTCGTCTGTAGATAACAATCACACGAAGTTCATGATCACACCGGTACCTACCTTGTATGCTAACTGAGTATCCAAGGTACCAATCCGTCATCCCAGGGTTCAACTAAGACTTCTCAGTCGTGTTGTAGTGTCGCTCAGTGACAGATCAAGTCTGTTCTAAACCCAATGTGACTATAACTTTGGCGAAATTTGATGATTTCGGAAAATTTGAAAAATGTGAGGGGGGAAAGAATAGAAGCACTCTAGTATATAACAGAAATGCAAGAAAATGTAATACTTACTTACATGTAATTGCAAGACTATCGTGTATTCTTGATAGTTTAGGTATAATATTGATAAAGAAAAAGGAAAAGATTTCAAATATAGCAGCATGCTGCAATTTGCAACAATGAATTGCACTTGTAAGATGACTCTTCAAATAAAACAAATATCAGTAAAACGATGAAACAACCCAAAATATTTCAAGCTCTACTCGAGATAGCTCTGTACCTTACTGTTGAGTAAAATAAAATAGTGCTTCAACATTGTGGGGAGCGGTGCAAGTTCGCTATCTGGAAAAGTTGAGTATTTGGCTCTTATTCACGTAGAGATGATTGATATGTGGCGACGCTCCAAATTTATTGACTGTCACATCAATATAATCTCTCGCAAGCCATCAAAAAAAGTTGCACGTAGGTAAACCACCGAGCATAATATTCCGTACGAAACAATTCGAAGATTGTCCAGCAAGCCCAGTCTTTCCGAACATGGTAGTCAATTTCATGCACCTGTACCGTTTACCAAGAATTTTTTGTGCTTTTATGTTTAGTTCATAAATCATTGAATGGAAGCATTGTATTTTTTAACTACATTTGTAAAATAAGGCAAGTGGGAGTTAAAGGTCTGTGGTGATTAAACAAGAATTTTTGTAATCGAGCCTTAATAGTATTACCGGTACTCGTTAACAAATGATTAATAATATAACAATTATTATTATAACAGATGCTATTATATATATAACAGATTCTGCAGATAGTCTAATTGATTATGAGATGACAAACATGACTAACTGGTGTATTTCACATGGGCTCATGCTTAACCATGGCAAAACGAAGTGTATGATTTTCTCCAGTTCCAACATCAATCCTCCAGTTGCATCTGACACCTTGTTGTGCAACACAATGAAAATTCTGGGAGTAACATTTCAAGTCCATTTAAAATGGGACCAGCATGTAGAGTGTATTTGTAAGCTTGCGGCTCGTCGAGTTCTTAGGATCCTTAAGCATTTGATGTCAAAGGAGAATCTAATTACGGTGTACAAAGTGTACATTTTGAGCATCTTGGAATATAACTCTCCACTACTGGTCGGTATCAGCAGGAAAATTGAAGCCAAGAGATTGAAGCCATCAGGAAGCGAGCTCACAATATTATTTGTGGAAAAAACTGTATTTGTTCATCATTTGCTCCTTTATCTGACAGACGTGAGGCTAGAGCCATGAAGGAGTTCAAAGCTCTTTTAAGATCTGACAGTACTCTAAACTTTCTTTGTCCTCAGAAAATGACCTATTCCGGCCACCTACGGGTTTCACTGGTGAAGTCTAAGCTAAGAGCCTCCTCTTTCATTCCTTGCTGTACAAATTTGTATAGCAAACTATGCGCCAAATCGACCGTTTAAATGTATATTGAAATGTGCACTTACTTCCTTTTACATGACTCACTTGTGCAATGTTTGATTTTCAATCTATCTGAATAAAGACGCTTTATTAATTATACACGATTTCAGCAAGAAAATTGCCATAATTTCTTTCAAAATTGCTAATTACTCTACTTGCCCCGGCATGGGGCAAATTGGGTAGAAGCCAGCATCATTACGTTTCACGCAATTTTCATCATGTGGGGAGTTCTCTTTGACATTCCTTGATTAAGAAGGATAATCCGGGCACAGCATAGCAAAAGATATTCATGCGCTGCATGCAAACAGCATTACAGCTAATATCAACAATCGATATTCATCTTTCACCCTAAAACCATAATGTAAGGTTTAAAATGCAACATTGAATTGTGAGACAACGCAACGGGGTAAATTTTCATTGCATGTGCTTATGTTTGCAGAAACTTCCTTCTTAAGGTGCATTTGATATCTGCCTACTATATAGTCTTTTTACTATTATTTACTATGATATTGCCTCGGCCTACCGACGAAACAATATCATAGTTGATTAATTTGACAAAATTTTCTACCAAAATGCTTCATGCTTTGATATTAATCATAATGAACAAGACATCAGAAAAATCGCTACGTATAGGCATTTTTTGCCTTTTGACAGTCTTTAGGTAAGAATGATTATCCTGGCACGGTATAGGAATATTTAAATGATGTAGACAATTTTCATGGATATAAGCATTTTAAGTGTGTATAATGGATAATCTAGATCTCATTTGCAGCTTCAAAATATTAGATATATTCATTATTAGTGATGGAATTGAGTGAATTTCATAACAATTATGTTTTATTTAATAAAACGTATAGAAGCGTATACCACTTGCTGTCATGTATATTAGCCTTATAAGCCTTAATTTCTACGAGACACTATCACTGATAACAAACAAGTTATCATGAGAATGCAAATGCAGATACTAATGCACGAGTAATGCCGCTTGATCTGAATCTTAGCATAATGTATGTGCGTATAGAATTTACTGAGTTCATTTTGAAATAGTTTTGTTCTAACATCAATTGATCAAAATACGACTCTGCTCCATGAATGTGTTGTAAATGTAGAAGGTATAAAATAGCTCAGAAAATTGCAGCAGATTCCCAATCTCTATAACTTTTCATGACTTTTGCTATCGTAAACAAACTCATTGTCTGTTCTTAAGTGTGTGTCGATGCCTATTATGTTGTTCAAATCAGTCTGTTTGGTCTTGTCATATTTTGCTGTTCTTCATCAACCGGCATAGAATTCAACGAACATTTCACTTTGAATGCATAATAATCAAGTCTCAATTTGATGATTGGCAGACTCACGTTTTCCTCAGTTCAAGTTTTGTTGATTCAATGAGTAGACCTAACAGATTGCCCCTATACATGTAAAGCCTGATTGTCAATACCTTTATGGCAGTCTTTAAACTGAAACGAACCAGATTCTCAGCTGCCTGGATATGGGACTATATCGCTTGCACAGGTCGCAAGTTGATGCAAACTCCATTATTTTTCTTTTGTGACATTTTCCCAAGTAGATAAGCCTACTCTATGAGGAGCTTTTGGATCCATCAAACGCACATGCAAGTGCTCTATTCCAATACCAATTCATTAGTTTATTGTGCTTCATTGTTGCACATGTAGCTACATTTGTAACAGACAATCATTCTCCAGCGACCATCGCTTCCTTTAATCAGGCGTTGATGGCCTCAAGATTTTTTCTCTAATGTCGCTTGATGAGAATTCCAGACTCCCACTAGGTGACATGCCAAGCGTCAGGGCGTACTTTAACATATTAAGTGGGTGGGCAACTGCCCACCCACTAAAAGATTTCGCCCACCCACTAAATATAATTTGCCCACCCAGTAATTTTGCCTCAAACTCAGTTTCGCCCATTTTGATTTCTAAAAATATTGATATTCATTCATTGGTAACGTCATTGTAAATTGAAGTTTATTTTCTCTTTCTATTCCTGATTTATCTGATAAGATACACTAAGACGAAAACGACGCCGCAAGGCAAGGAAGAAGATGATTATGTCAGACGATAACTTCCAGGCCAGATGAAACACGTCTACTTGTGGTTCTTTGTTAATATTTACTTAAATTTGCTAACTGATTCGCATGTATGCAGCTCTGTTTTTATTGCCTGTAAATGAAATGTTCAACACATATGCTGCTTATAATTACGGATGTAGCCTAAAGCAATTCAAGGGATCAATCAAGGCGAACATCGCTGTGGATCTCCTGCTGATTAATAACTCATGGAAATTTTGGGATGCAATGTCCGGCGACTGTTTAATCCATTAAGTGATGCAATGTTCCAGGTGAGTTTGACCCGTGCGTACATGTTTATTTCTACATTCTCCAATCACCATGTCTATAAGCAAACTCTTAGATTTCATTTGGTCCTCGTAATATGTGCCACTGATAACTTAAAAGCAACTGATTTATCAATTTGTCATACTGACTTGTGACTCGCTACGTTCACAGTTGACACTCGTATCCATCTTCAAATCGGTCCGATTTAATTTTACAGTAAGTATAATATCAATGATCTGAATTTTCATTTCAGTGAAATGATGAAATTACAATCAAGGTCGGTGATGCAATTTACGGTATGGAGTAACCTCCACAGCGGCACCAGAGCCCTGTCGCTGCGTCGTTTCTGACAGTAGATTCGACTTACTTCGACGTGACAACCCTCGGCCCCAGGAATAAATCCTGGGTGGTTGTCTTTGGCGGGAATGCGTTAGAGTAACGCTAACGAAGCAGTCGGAGGAAGAAAAACTCACGGGCTTAGATGCATCACTGACTAGGCCATCAGAAGTAGGATGTCCCCTAGATAAGTTGGCCACCTTAATAAATTAGTATGACTTTTCCTCCCCTACCTTGATCGGATGACCTGTCTGGGGGTAGTGTTGAATGCAGCGACTTCGACAGTCGATGAATCTAACAGGCACCCTGACGGAATAACCACCCGAGAAGGACCGGCCTGATAGAAGAGACGGAAGTTTAATGCCGCAGTCAATTCGCCAGCAGCTCCGATCGTGAGAGGGTGGTTCCTTCTCACCTTGAGGGTAGTTAGGTTAGGGATTAAGTGTTATAAACTTTTCAACACGCATTCACGCACATGACAAGAATATCGTTTATATATCAGTATCTCTTCGTAACTTCTATTGATTCAATATTAAAATCTGTATTTACGAGCAATATCAACGGACATGAATTACTTTGTGGCAGTTTCTATTTAATGGCTGTATTAACAAAAGTTGTGATCCACCCAAAAGTGTATTCAGGCTGAATGGGACAAAAGCATTTCACCACATATAAGTTTTGCGACTAAGACTCCTACAGGACCAAATCACAGCAATTACATTTCTCTGGTTAGAGGTTTAAAAAAATTAAGATTTTCATAGTTTTTATTTTTACTTTTTTTCAACATCACTTAAAATTATGAGACGTTGCTGTAACTTAAATTTTTATGAAACGATGGCATCTATTCAGTTTTATCCATATCTTTATGTAGGCTAGTCGTCCGTATTTTGCATATTTCAGGAAAATGTCTGGTCGTCCACAGAAATTGAAAGCTGAACATGCTAAGGGTTCTAGAAGCATTATCTCAATGTGGGAATCACTTTCAAATTCAAGGAATTCCACTGCGTCTGAGAAATCACCTACCGAAAAAAGGGACCTAATTAGCCATGAGAATGAGCCGTCATCTCCAGCGGTAAACATAAGCATTTTGCCGACACATACCGAATCAGAGAAAGACAAAGAAGCATTCGATAATTCTACTCCGATTCCGAAATGTAAACTTATTACAGATGTCAGCGAGAGTGAGCCGATTACAGGAAAATTTGAACTTTATAAAGGCTTGACAACAGATCTCCATCGTCTCTTGTCGATGAAAAATAAAATATTCAAGGCCACAAAAGCCAAAGATAAATTAGGAAAAATGCGCCTTATTGTTACATGCATGATTTGTAAGGAGCATGAGCATGAAGTTTGTACGTTGGCTGCAAATGGAGTCGTGTACTCGCAAGTGGTGTAAGAGTTGAGGGAAAGACTGGAGCTCGAAGACTCATTGATCATTTGCACAGTGAACACCATAATAGAGCTCAAGAAATCAACAAAATGACAGTCCTCTTAGAAACTCAGAGCGATAATCATCCGTGGGTTAATGTTATGAAAAAGTATAAAGTGGCAACAGTGAGATCACTAATCAAGATGGCAATGGACGTATATAATGACACGAAGTGTGAGACCGTATCAGCAAGATCTTGGCCCAGTCGCTCACTCACGTCAAACTTCTCAGATTCCATGATAGCACAATTTACAGAGTCATGGGATGCTCCCTTCGTCCCTTTCGTACCAACAAGTTCCCAGATGCATTACTGTCATCCTAATATATATCTGGAAATGCTTCAATGCATCGCTGAAACTATTCAGGATGAAGTTAAGTCCGTACTTTCGAACGCATCTGCTATCGGTCTACAGGTTGACGGTTCCTCCGACCGCCAACAACTGATGATGAAATTTGTCACATGCAGAGTAGCTTTAGACGATTCTTTGAAGACGTTGTTTCTCAGTGCGACAGAAGTGAATAGGAGAGGTGCGGAAGGTTTATTGGAGGCAGTTGGTCTGAGTCTGACAAAGCCAGCAACATGTAATGATGGAGAGTCAGATCAATGTGTCCCTGTGGTGCAGCAATTTGATTTTAAAAGTAAAATATTTTCAAAAGTTCGAAGTCTATCAACTGATGGTGAATCTGCCAATACCGGGAAGCGAGGAGGATTGTGGACTAAGTTACAGGAAGCATTGGGAAGGAAATTGATTTGCCAGTGGTGTATTTGTCATCGAAGTGATCTTGTATGGAATGATTTGATAAATAATATGAGCGAAGTCAGGATATGGTGGATGAACATGAAGGACGCTGTGTCATTTTTCCGCTGTTCACCTCATCGATGTGGAGAAGTGAAAAAATACATGGAAACCAACGGCGAAACTTTCAAGAACTTTGTCAATCCTCCTGAAGTTCGTATGGCGCAACATTTGCTGCAGATGTGTTTGTCTTTGATAGGAAACATGAATGGATGCTTTCATGTCTGGAGTGAAATGAAAATTAATGGTGAAAGAGAGGAAAGATCTAAAGGGCGCGGATTCCTTTCTACGTGGAAAAAAGATGGAATTAATTGTAAGCTAAATTTTGTTATGGCTGATTTGTTGAGAATACTGTCTACAACACAAAAAAGATTCCAAGAGGAACAATTGACCATATTGGACATCCGTGCCATAACTAAGAGCACATTATCTAAGCTGGCAGCCATGGAGGAGAACCCATATCCAGGTGGATACGAAGAGAAGAATGATACCAGCAGATCTCAAGCAGAAGATTCACCTTGTGAACCACTACAAAAGAGAAGAAAACTGAATGCTTATGTGCCTACCAGAACATCATTCAGTGCCATTCGACAAGAGGTAATTTTAACAATAAAAAATATGTTTGAGGTCCGCCTGGCGGATGAACAAGAGGAAATACTGAGACAAATCAATGAGTTCGTCGCGAGTACAGAAATAGGTCAAATGTATAGAAATTCCAGGAAGCTGGCAGAGAAACTTCTTGATGAACAAAGCCTACAAGTCCTGTATGATGATATATGTGACATGTTTGCCGCTGGAGATGAAACGCTTTCCCTGAAGCCCATGGATTCAGAGCTGAACAATCAATTTTGGATTATAAGGAAATTCTCCCGACCACAGTCCTCACTCAGAAAGGTGTGCGACGCCATCCTCACCGCCACACCTCACTCAATGATGGTGGAAAGAGTTATTTCACATTACAACTCATTCAGGTGAGAATATACGCTTACAAAAAATCTGGATAAGTTGATTAAAAGTAAAGTAAAATACAGTAAATAGATCATGATAGATTTTTTCGTGTTATCCGGAATAGTCTGAGTTGCAGTAATGCATCTATATAATGCTGTTCACATGTATTAGTAATGTATTGAAAGGTTCGAAGACCATTCCCATTTGGGGATTGGAGGATAGGCCTTCGTCATTTGCCATTAAGAGAGAAAATCGAACTTTTTCTCATTCAAAAAATATCGAAGGCCTACCTACCAACCCTCTTCAAATGAATACAATCCTCTAACATTTAGATTGTTTTACTAATATCAAGTAGGCCTACTGTTGAATAATTTAAAGTCACAGTGTAAATGTCTTAGTTGTATTAGTATGAAAGGCAACAAAATTGCGCTTGCATATATTAATCAAAATAGGTTGTAGATGAAAATATGTTATCTTAGTTATTTACTATGACATTTGATTGAGATTCCGTCTTGCATTTCTTTCACAATAATGGGGAACACTAGTCGAAAATGTAGCCGGTTTGATTTGAAACTTATGTAAGGTCTCAAACCGAGAAGAACTCAGAGAATCATCAGCATTCTAGTGAAAGTAATAACGATTTTCCTACGATATTATGAATAAGTATGATAAAAGTGTGGGATAGTTTTGATATGATTTCATTTGTACGCTTGCAGGTCTGCTCATCGACTATCAATGACACCACAGGGGACAGCAAACCGTCTTTCGATTGCCTTGAATGGACCTACGACCTCCAAATTCGATCCAAGACCGGCTGTTGCCAAGTTTTTGCTAAAAAAAGAAAGACGATTCAGAGAACCCTCATTTTGGAACTTTGCGAAACGTGATTGTTTGGCTCACTTTTTTGACTTTTAAGAATGACTTCTGAGAAAGAAAACGTCTTTTTTCTTCAAGTTTGCGGAACTCACCTCGCGCGTCGTCTGCGGTTGTCTACGCTGCCGCTTGAACCACGGATGAACCGCTAAGCATGTTCTGTCTTCCCTGGGCATGAAATTGAGGTCCTATCACATTGTTTAGCCTCTGATACATGCAGACACATGAGACGCAAAGTCGATATAACAGGACTGCCGACAGATGTTGCAGCAATGTCACGCATAGCCACGGATGTTTAGGATCATGTGTAATTACGCGTAGTTTACGCGTGAGTTACGCGTAATTGAGTGTGGCATGTCACCTAGCGTCAGTCTTTGATAATATCTGCTAGTCACTTCGCGTCAACATTACGCTCTGATTTAAGCAATATCAGTCTGTCATCTAGTTTATTATTTATATTTGTTTCTTTCTGATTAAGGATGCATCTCTGATGAGTAAAGAAGACAGAAGAAAGCATCATGCATTGAAAAAGTTAAACCCTATTGCATGCTAATTGCAAGCTGTGATCTACCATGGACGTTTCGTATAGAGAATGATCGACCTCGATAATTGTTGTGTAATTCGAATCCTCGTGCACAACAACAGCTTCCATTTCCCAAACCTGAGGATTCGTGCTTTTGTATTTCGTTTGGCGAATATATTATATGAAACAACATTCTTCTAGCTACAGTCTCAAAAAAATATTTCAGTTTATCATTCACTATTTGTACAAATCTCATGGCTTCTACTCTATCAGTGTATAGAACCCTAGTGATTTTTAGGTGACAGTTGCTTCGAAACCTTAGCATAGATAAATTTATGAGATGATAAGAGACAAAAAGTTTGATCAATTCAAAACACAATCAGAATTTCTAATTTCATTTATGTCGAATAAGTCGGAAGCACAAGCTCATCGAATTTCGTACATTCTTAAAGTCAGCGGATGTAGCGTAGGTCTATTCAAAAATGCACTGCTTGGGCATGCTTTAAAGAGGCACTTATGAAAGATCATACATAGCATCTTCTGATTTAACGAGTGGCTATAAATATTTGCTCGGTTCTGATGATTATTGACCTGTCACACCCACTGGCTAGAGTTATATGGTGGGAAAAGACTTGTGTGCTCAGTGATATTGATTTGAAAATTGGTTGCAACAACATCACAACTTCGTAGAGTGTTTAAAATTTGATTTTATATGAAGATTATTTTTATTGATTTTTTGTGGAGCATGATTAGATATGGATGCTTCATCGTTTGTAATGGTTTTGTTGCTGGATATGCTGATATCAGGGAAGTTCCGAAAAATGGTTTAGCTGTTTTCACAGCGCAACCTATTTGAAATTTGAATTGTAAGCGTTTTATGGTCAAAGGAGGCCGAATTTCGAGAAACTGAGCAGTAGTACATAATCAGCAACCCCGAATTATGTGGTTGAGGTGATTTTGAAAGTGGTGCTGTCGAAATGAAGTGGTTGAGCTATGGTTGCGCCATCTTCAAACATGTTGATCTTAGCCACTTCCTACGTGTCTTCCAAAAGAAACATTCGGGACAATGTCATCATCCATGCGATAAGTTTTTCGTCGATGGGATCCTCTTGTCACTGTCTCCGAATGCCTCTGTTCCGGTATAGAAAATGCAATCATTCGAGGTTTTTTTCTATTTGTTATTGGAGCTTCGTGGAGGTTTCGTGGAAGGTGACAGTAAATAAGTAAATTGATCACGTATGGACAGAAATTAATATATAATAATAAAAGTACCGAACTGATGTAGCAGCTATATATATATATGTATGTATTGAAAATACAAAGGTAAAAAGTAAAAGTCACAACGTTTCGGGTGATGCTACAACCATTTTCAAAGGTACAGAAAAAGAATAAACATAGATTCTTGCTATCTATTTCATCATTCTACTAAGAGGAAAAAGACGGACATGAGTAGTGATCATGTGATTTTAAATAGTGATTGGTGATTGCCTTTCTTTAAATACGACAACTGCCGTAGGCCTATATGTTACATGCAAGTTTTGGTCAATTTTTAAAGTGGTGCGCCTCATGCATTGAAACATGCACAAACAAGACATTGCGAGAAGTTCGCCTAGCATGTATTTCAACATGTTAAATGATGTCAAGGCTTCAAACATGCACCACACATTTTTTGAGTAATCCAACATCCTCAGATGGACACTTACAACACAGTGTCAGGACGTTCATCAATCCACTTCTTCAATTCAGGAGACATTTTCATTACGGTGTCATAATGTTTCTTTAACAATGGAAAGTCCTTCATCATTTCAGGAATCAATCTGTTCATTGTGTCAGTTAAGTTAACAACTGATGCATCACTGATCGCCAATCCACCACTCTCAGTCGTCAAATTATTTGGGTATAAGAATCCTTCCACATGC
Source organism: Prostheceraeus crozeri (assembly GCA_907163375.1). Lineage (NCBI taxonomy): Eukaryota > Metazoa > Platyhelminthes > Polycladida > Euryleptidae > Prostheceraeus > Prostheceraeus crozeri. The sequence continues at coordinate 67,079 of CAJQUW010013617.1, read as the reverse complement.
TTCATCATGCCCAAGCCTTGACTGTTCATATACTTCTTCATTTTCTTCATACTACGATCTGGATCAAAATTGAACAGGTAGATGTACTTTAATGGAGTTACAGCACTATCCAAGATTTCATAAACTTGTTCACATGTTCGATCGACCTCATAAAATTCCCACTCATTTTGACCAGCCATGTCAAAATTTCGGCCCAAATGTCGCATGATTGCGTTGGATTGCACAAGTCTTCTGCCTTCAGTTTCTAAAACAGGAAGAGTTCCTGTTGGTGTTGTATGCTTATGCTTTGAGAACCACTCAGCATCTATGGGAAATGGGATGCGTTCATCAACGAAGTCTACTTTTGCCATTTTGAAAATCATCCGAATCACTTCGGCACGAGCACGTACGTTGAAATAGATGAGCTTATACGACATGACTGAAGATATATTGTCTTTCAAATAACAGTCTAAATCGTCGGCGCGTATTGCATTGTTACTATACCCAAAATCTATGACATTAAGTATCTAAGTATTATAACAGGGAACCCTAGCTATCGGCGTCGAATTTCAATGTCACTTCCTGGTCAATCGCAGCACAGATAACTAGGGCTCCCTGATTATAATCTGTAAAAGACTCAAATCTATGACAATTTTCGACATAGTCCATGCAGCTCAGAGCATTAAATTATGTTAAGCTTGAGATATCTACGAGTTCAAATTGTGATTTTTTTGTTTTTTTGTGAATTTCCAAATCCAATTTGCTCTTTCAGTTGTCTCTTTGTACCATAAGTTTTATTGATGATGATCACTGGAGCGACAACGACTTCGTGATGTTAAAAGTTGATATGCCTGATGCGTTCAAAGGGGTCTCACGTCAGCTTATCTTTGATGAATGAGACAAATATTTTCCAAAACTAATTCTATGGATTACAGCGTGTTATTCAACACATCCTGTCTTGCGGCTTCCCACTTGAGATCTGAAATCAGGCGTTCAGTAAGGAGATCAACTTGGACCTCCAATCTTTTCTTTGTGCCTGCGTTAGAGAATTCAAAAAATATTCATTTCGGCACCACTTGCATTTCACGCATGGTACCTCGACGATGGCGTGTTCGCTGGTTCTATTTCATCAAAAAACAGTTTGATTGAGTTGCTGGAACATTCTACTACATTACTGGGCCTCAAAATTAATCTATCAAAATGTGAGGTATATAGTCAAAATAGCTTGGTTAAGCTGAACTCGAAAATCAAGAAATTAAATAAGCTTACTACAGATCTAGACATCCCAGGATCTCCTATTAGAAATAATGAGTTCTGTTCTTCCTCTATTGCCAAGAAGATCGACAAAGCTGAGGAATTTCTGAGCGCTTCATTAAAATCATTCCACAACCCCCAAATTGTTCTGTTCTGAAGACGTTGTTCTGGATTCTGTCGACATGACCATGTGGCAAGAACAGCTCCGGTCAAACAAGCAGTTGAAGCACTAAGAGAATTTGACGCAAATATGCGAAGAGAAGAATGTGCTTCAATAGAATGTACAAAGACAGGAAGCAAGCTCAATTGTAGGGCTGGCAGCGATTGAGATTTCAAAAAAGTCGATTAATCGGATGCTTTAATCGATTAATTGATTAATCGTGTCTATTTGCAAAAGGGACGTTTTCTAGGTAAATGTGGAATTCATTACCCTATACGTTATATTTGATTATTTGATAATCTTCCATTCATTTGATAATTATAATTTGATGATTATTTTTTGATAATTTTTCATTCACTATGCACCGGTATGTATTTTTCTGCAAAGTGCCTGTCTGTCAGTAATAGTCCGGGAGCTAGCGCGAACTTGTGCAGGGAACGAGGTAGTACATAAAACTTTCACATAGTATAGTACACCTCTAACCTACTGCAAAACTTCGCGTCTGCCGGATCAGATCATTTGCTTTTCAGAAATAGAGAGGATAACACAATCCTATGTATTTCCAATGGTAAAATTGTGACATTTAAGGTGTTGGCTCCATTTTTTCGAATTTTTGCTCATAAAAGTTACACAATTCGGTATTTTGTTGAACTGGTTATTATAGAAATCATCTACAGATCATGATCTTTCAAATGAGTTATCATTCAGTGACAGAGGATGAAGTAAAGTGTACAAACAGACACTTTTCGTTAAAGTATATCAATAATTTTCCTGAAATTTCTATGTTAAAATTTGCAGTTACACCAACGAAAAGTGTCTGTTTGTACACTTTACTTCATCCTCCGTCACTGAATGATAACTCATTTGAAAGATCATGATCTGTAGATGATTTCTATAATAACCAGTTCAACAAAATACCAATTTGTGTAACTTCTATGAGCAAAAATTCGAAAAAATGGAGTCAACACTTTAAATGTCACAATTTTACCATTTGAAATACATAGGATTGTGTTATCCTCTCTATTTCTGAAAAGCAAATGATCTGATCCGGCAGACGCGAAGTTTTGCAGTAGGTTAGAGGTGTACTATGCTATGTGAAAGTTTTATGTACTACCTCGTTCCCTGCACAACTTAACGCTAGCTCCCGGACTATAATGAAAGAAAAGACGCATTGTTTTCTACAGTTTTGAAAACATAATCCAAAACTTTAAAATGCAAAATCGCAAAAAGGCATAAAAACTCAAAGGGTCACAATAAATCATATAAAATCATCATATTTATTTAGGAATATTATTTTAGAAGCATTGTCACGACAAAGGGACATCCTTTTTTTCCATGAGAGATCCACATTTCGGAAATACGCGTTCGATCGCTGGGGGTACTATTCAGTTGAACAGTAAAAACACAGCGGGCCAATTTCGTCAATTTGAGAAATTGGCTTTGATGGTTTCCCCACCAGGTGATAGGATCACAATCTTAGCATTGGAACAATGTCATTGGTCGGCATCTACCTATCGTTAGTCGTGCAGTGCTGAGAGGGAATAATCAGTTAATCACAAATAATGCTGCCCAGTTGTTGAAGCCTTCCTTGCACTCGAATGCAGAGAATTCAGACAGTTGTGTAGCAAATCCGCTCGCGCAACTGTTCTCAACGCGCGGTTAACAATAGAGCAGATAGACTGCGTCACCTCTCGTATTGGCTGTGAGCCAGATTAGCAGTCTATCTATATTTCGTCTATGAGGAGAACCATATGAACCATATACCTATGAGAGGACTGGACCTACCCTGGGATACGCGGGACAAGGGTCGACAAGGTGAGCAAGGTGAGCGAGGAGAACCATAGGCTACTGAGAGACTGCAGGTCTACTGTTATTTCTTCCACAGAACTTTTCGAAAAAATAAATCGATTAACTAATTTTAATCGATTAAAATTGGCAAGTCGATTAATCGACTGTTTGAAACTGTGGGATGGTGTGAGAAATTCGTTTTCACGTAAATATTTAAAACTATTGCGTTTTAAAAAGTAGGCCTATGTACTCGTATTACAAACGTTTGAAACACGCATAATTTGAACAGCTTCAAAAAATCATCAAAGTAGTAGCATATCCATTAAAACGTTTAATCAAGGTTTGAGCGCAGTTCGCCATCTAATTTCATGTTCAAGTCAAAGTAGAACTTTTCAAACGTCATTTTTCTGGTAGGGCTCAGATTCTGATGGACACTGTTGAAGCATTCCACAGGATGGTCGTCAATCACCTGGTCACAAACAACAACAAAAGTGTCGTCGACATTGCGGGCGAAGAACCTTATAATTATTACTGAAGTCACAGTAAGAAACCAGATTACCAAAACTATGTCCAAATTCAATCGGTTCTCATGCCTTCCAACCGTTTCGCACGTTACTTGCAATAAATATATTAATGTAAATGGCTTGCATTCTCAGGTTTCAAATGAGCTACTAGCATCCGCTAAATTCTGTTTGTCGGACGGTGGTTAAAATATGATAATCTCCAGCGGCGATTATTGCCTCTCATTCCCAGGTAAACACATAAACCTGTTAATAGGCAAGCGGCAGGTCCAACTATTATGTAATTGCTCGCCTTTTATCACATCGTTTTAAAATGCATACGAGTAAATACAGCATCCGTACACTTGTACCTTCATCTAAAATGAAGTAAAAACAAAGCATTCAAATTCAACATTCATTTTTCTTAGGGCCACTATTTATCATACGGGCTACTTTTTCAATCGAAAGAAAAAACAAACTACACAATCTCTCATCGGACATACTCGTTCTAGAAAATCTTTTAATTCTTTTGAGAGTAGAGAAGGATCTTTCACAACCACAACTAGACACGCTAAGCGTGGTGAGTGTCTTGAATAGCTTGTTTTTCGTGGGAAAAACATCAGAAAAATCACGTACCAACAGGTTCAGAAACCCTGCTGCACTTTCTGTCTGAACAACAAACTCATCGGTTTTATGCAAAACTTGCAATTCAGCACGAAATGTGTTTAGCAAAACATGCATCTTATCTTTATCGATAGAACAAAACAAATCATTAGGAGATAATACACCTATAGTATTCCCGTAACACTGGGTAATGTTTCAGAGGAGTCTTTACCCTGATGTCTGCCAACTCAAGATATTACTGGATGACGTTTATCAGCAAACGATGTTTCCATGACAATACATAATCGCATCATATGTGTGTCTATCTTCTTTATGTTGAATCTTCTTTCACCATGTAGATCTCGCCACTTTCTGATGTGTTACTAATATGCTTCAAATAAAGTAGTACAAATATTAATACCTATATTATTATTAACCTATAATAAGAATTAAAGTTCTAAAATTTACTTTTGGGACGAATTGCTCTATCATTAAGAATGAAACGGTTAAAGTTGGCTTAACATGATAATTTGACAGTAAACACTGTTTACCTTGATTACCCTGAGAAATCGCCACTGAAAATCTCCCAATTTATAAACCGCAATTTTCAATATGAAAACATTGTAAGCATACATGGAGATGATATTTAATCAGACACGAGGCGAACAATTGCCTTCTTTTGGTACACTGTACTCTGTACATAGTGATGAAAATTTTCCGCAAAATTATGGAAAAAATTGGAAAATTTTGGAAAATTGTGGTCTAAAATTTAGGTCTAAAACTCTTGATTTCATCATTATTTCGATTAAAGCGACCGCAGTAATATGAGTTCCGTCCGCGGATTTTTGAACATTCCTTTACTCTATGGCTTGTGCCAAACTGCATTTTTAATTATCACACAGACACCGTTTGGGATAACGTGAATCTTGCTTTACAATAGGGGTATAATTTCATGCAATGTGAAAGATCTGGGGCAAAAATAATATGCTTCATTTGGAGCTTGCTAATTGTTAGCTTGAAAGTTAAGCTTTATTATGCAGCGTTGATCATAGTGATACAAATTCTCCATGTGTTGATGATGAACATGTGAAGAATAAGCACACCGTCAACGAAGCATTCATGAGCGACCATATTGGAAGACATAAAGAGTGTAAACTCGTGAAATATATGGAAACTAAATATGTCTGTAATGAGTAAAAGAATATCTTCTAACTTATGGCGCAGTGCCCGTTGAGGATACACATCCTTCATTTCTTGAGGCACGTCGTGAAAAATCATACATCATCTCAATGTCAAAGCTCTACAATGATGGGTTTCAGCTCTGATGAGCTTTCCTTGCATTTGAACTAACTTCATTTGTTAAGACACTATACTCTTACTTTTCATTAATTTGAATTACTTGCTTGTATTTTCCCACGATTTCCAATATTGGGAAATTTTTCATTCAAAATATACGTTTATTATTATTATTATTATTATTATTATTCTAGTTCAGATGATTCAGATAGCTCCAAATCGATTTCAGATAAAATCCAGATGAATTGGAGATCTCCAGTTGAATTTAAGATCTTTTCCAAGTTGAGCTTCTGACAGATATCTGAAATTCAATCAGAGAAATCTGAAATCCATCTATTGTCTGAAATTCATTTGGAAAGATCTGAAATAGACATGGAAAAGGTGCAGTTGCAGGTTCCAAAAGTTAACATAAAGGGATGATAGAGACGTTTTTGGTCTTTGAATATTACATAGTCTTTTCAAACGACTATAATTAGTCTCCAAAACAAAGGAAAAAACGTCAATCACCGAAAAATAAATTTCAAAATTTTCCATTTGCATCACTATCTGTACATCGAAATCTGTGGACTGGGAAAGAAATAATTGTGAATCACAAAATATTGAATTTAATTGCTAAAAATGTCATTTTGTCACTTTTTCATCAAAATGAAATGTTCGTGCTTGGTAAGCCTTATCTTATGAATCATTGCGATGAAGGAGTACAATCATGCAATTTTTATTCAAATCAGCTCAATAGTTCTCTTTCAAATGTCCTTCAACAATGTTCTCATGACCGATAAATTCTACTAAATGAATAGAAGAGCATGAACATCTCGGTGACAGAATAAAGACACGCCTTAATTCGCTAACTGTTTTTAGGCATGTGTCACCGTACAGCTGCAGACTCGACTGCAGTAGTTTCGAATCTTCTTTGACCTTGCATGGTGCTTGTGCATTTTAGCGGTCATGAGAAAAATTTGAAAGGCGTTTGAAAGCGATGAGCTGACTTGAACAAAAATTACGTGACGTACTCCTTAACGGCAATATTTTGTGATAACATCACGATATCAAATTTCTTTTCCAGTCCTCCGATTTCGATGTGCACTGTATCAAAAGAAGGTACTTGTTTGCCTCGTGTCTGATTAATTATCATCCCCATGCATGCTCACAATGTTTTCGTATTGAAAAATTGGGAGATTTTCATATTTCGACCACGTACTGTCCGGTAAGAAAATAGCAGATGCAACTCATTTGAAACACGAGAATGCAAACTTTCCAAAGATGCATAGCGTGCGCCATGTTTGAAAGGCATAGAACCGATTGAATTCCGAGATAATTTGGGTGGTCCGCTTTCTGTGATCGACTCTATTACTATGCAACTTGACAAAAATCTCGCGCATTTTCACTTAGAAACACCTGTAAACCACTGCATGATTGTACTAGAATCAATCACATGTGCAATTCTAAGCTTTTCATTGGTTATTAATGTCCCAACTTAATGTTTAACGTATTATCTATTTATTTTCGCTGATAAAAATACATCACAATATATTTACGATAATAGCAAAAATCTAGAAACACTATACCTAACATTGTATATAGGAATATAAATTATTTCATATCCAATCTTTACCTCAGAGTGTTCCAATTCCTTCACCCCGTGTGTGCGGTAAAGATTGGATAATTTTTAAAATTATTAAATGCTTTGTATGATTGAGAAAACTACGATACCCTACATACACAAATGTTCTCCCTACTCCAAATATACAAAAAATGAATTGATGCGGAAAGATGTTTATTTTGTTTTATAGAATTAGAAAACGTATTTTTTCCAACCCTTGCCCCATTTTCCCTTACATAGTTAACATACTTAAGCAACACATGATTGTGGGCGAGAAAACCTGCAACACTTTTACAAATAAAGAGACTGGCAACAAAGACTGCATCGCGCCCTTTTCTACCGCGCTGAGAGATTTGGATTTATTTATGATTATTTCAGTAAATCGGCCACCTTTGTTTTAAAAGCAAGACTAGTATGAAAGTGCAGCAGCGCCTATGTTGATAGTCAATTCTGTTTCATAAGCAGGAATTGATAAGTCAACCTTGTAATAACCTGCACTGTTAACGGCATGTTATTCTTACACCTATTCCAAAATTTACTATTCAAAATAGTAACGGAGAGAAATCGATTCAATCACTGTGATAGATAAGAAAATTTCGAAGTCTTCGTACAAATTCTTTATTTACACTTAAAAACAGTCTACTGAAGTGATACATAAAATGTGAGGATGCTGTACAACCTTTTCACTGCAGGTTACTCATAAAATAGAAATTTTAGGACAATGTAAAGAAATTGAAAATGTTTAAATGTAGGACGGAGCATATTGATGGAATTCTACAGGTTGGCAATAGCCTGTAACCTCTCTTGAGCTAAATCTCGTTGACGTTGAAGTTCTTCTAATTGAGTGAGAATTTCAGAGCGACAGATGGGCTTGGAATCATTGTTTTCACTGTGGCTGGATTTTGATTCGTCGAAAGAGTAGTCAGAATCCGACGACCGTTGATTGGGAGCGGTCTTCAATTCAGAGATAATTTCGACAGAACTTGAATTAGATGACATTTCTTCCATTTTTACTACCAACGTTCGCACCATTTCCTGTAAGAATAAGAAAAATCGAGTTGCGACGTCATCAACTAGAATAAAGTTATCATTAATAAAGTATATATATAATAAAAAAGTCACATGAAGTCTTTCATCCAATCAATCACTTCCGTCGAATATTATGAATAAAATGATATTCGTCGATTATTATTTTGGTCCACGAGAAAAAACAATCCGTAGTCATTGAGCCGCACTGAAGTCGCAACTGGTGGCTGCTCAACTCTCATTGTGCCTATATAATGCTCCGTGGCTCAGATGCTAAGTGCTTGACTTAGAGATCCTTTGGTCCTGAGTTCGAGCCCCGCAAATGTCACGGAAGTAGTAGGAAGGTCATCCGAACTGAAAGTATCCCAATCAGGGATTGCACCGGGTTAAGATCCGGATCTGGGTGTAAATATCCGGATCCGGTATGATATCCGCCCGGATCCAGCGAAGAGCGTTAAAGATAAAATGTTGATGGTCATTAATTTGCTGCGGAAAATCCTATTTAACGACTGAAGTTATAAAAGTTACAGAACCTCAGACTAGTTTTTCTCGTTACTCACTCAGAGTTGGGAGTGCATGTGGGCAGCTAAGAATGCATGTGTAAATATAAATAGAAATGTTTAATCCAGGAATATCTGTACCTCGATAATGACCATCTAGTAAGGTTGCAGAAAAGATGAAGTAACTTTTTCATGCTTTGTTCATTCTAATTGTCATGTTACCGCTGTAAGCTTGTAACCCCTGCACCCATTTTACTAATCCACAGTAAGGAATGAATGGACATCCATGAATTTCAAAGCTAATAACATGAAGTAAGATCAATTGTGATTCTCCAGACTACCTTACTATATACTTACAATGAACAATAACTGTAATTATCTGTAAGTTTATAATAGTGGGATATACGCTTATTAGTTATAAAAGCACAATTAAAAGCAAGTTTGATTTCTTTCCTTTCTTTTAATTAAATACACGTGCTTATCACAATTGAAATTGGTCTGGATTATTCTCTTTTTTGATTAACAATCATGGTAAATATACACTTAATTAATACAGAAAGTCAGTTTTAGTTATCATGTCTTAAAAAAGATTACACATTTATCGATGCTCGGCCTCAGATTGCATTACCGTTATTTTAAATGCTTGTGATCATCTATTGATATTTCGTAAAAATGCTGTAACAACAACAACTGAGAACCAGAGTGACAACTACAGTTGACGATAGCAAAATGCTAAGATTTCACTATCACTTCATTAGTATGTATAATGATACGCATAATTTAAAATTAATCTCAGAAACCAGACTATTCAATGTTTCATGATAATGAAAACGAATTACATGCAATTTTATAACTTTTGATAATAGGATCCGGGATCCGCCCGGGTACCCTATTCTAGGATCCGGATCCGGGTGCATGAAAAAACCCGGCTATTTGCAATCCCTGACCCCAATGCTCCAGAAAAGTCTGACTATGTGCATTCCTCAAAATAGGAAAGTAGTGACGTTATAGCTTCACTCACTTCACTAATGCTAGTGTGTTAAACCAATATCCAGAGTGTACCTAATATTAAGTCTTAGTTCTGAACCCAAGTCTTTCAGACATACAGCGAGCATTCTTGAACTGTGAAGACTGAAGATATAAACCATTCAGTAAGTATATAACATTGTATGCTTATTTGACATTTTCTCCTTAATTGATTAATCTCTGTCTTTACTAACAAATGAAATTTTTCAGCTTCTCAAATTAATGATTAGTAGTGGGCATCATAGTATGTCGACTCAAAAAATATCTGCATGTAGTGAAACCTTTTACATCAGAAGATTCAGTTTTTTACCAAGATCACGTTCCTGCGTTCTACCAAATATTTTCATGAAAATTGACAGATAGTGTGAGCTATCATTCAGCCTCATCATGATGTGAAGATTTTAAGTTTCGCTGAATGTACAAAGAGATACAGCACCAATAAGTTTTATCAAAAAATTGCTACTGCAAGAACATATGACGAGATTTTTCAGGGATGAAGATGCTCACTTTCAAAAAACTTCGCATCATGTGAAACGTTGCGCGTAGTACTTTAAATTGTCAGATGAGTAAGTTGAGTTTGTTCAGTTGTGGTCAGCAGACGATGAACCAAATTTAAGACTCAAGGAATCTATCTTTACACGGAAGCTAAAGCCCTCGATAAATAGTCGAGCTGAATGTGAAGGGCTGAAAGAATTTTTGTACATGTAATTTTTCATAATTAATTTTTGGTTGGGAGGTTGGGGAGAGACGGGTTAGCAGCACATTTCTGCTGCCAGATATCTTTTCATTCTACGCATAATAGATATCATTCATGTTCATAAGTCTATACAATGTTAATTCTATGATTCTCTACATCAAATTTTAAATGTTTTGTATTTACCATGAATTCTTCTCTTGATAATGGCTATGGTGTAAATAGTCGAAATATATTGATCAACCTTTTATACGAATTTATAATAAACAACTTGACTTTCTTTCCAAACAATTTTTAATACTGTTTTTAATGGTTACCTGCACACACACAACTTAATGACTTTTGATGTATTAACCCTGGCGTTTTCGAGTTTGGGTTTAAAAGAATGCTGGTGATATCAGCTCTAAGAATAAAGTTTCATTAAGATCGTCCTATCCGTTCATTGGCAAGCTTTCAATATGTGCTATTCCCATACTCAGTCATTCGGAGAGTCATCATTTCCCTCGGTTGAGGTCAGAAGATTTCGAATCTCCAATCTGCAGACAGGGCCGCCTGTCTGGTCTGCACCTGCTCACAGACAATAGCAATTCTTCACGCCGTAGCAGCTGACGCTTGCGTCCGATTAGGGTATCGACAAAATTTTTACAATCAATGATGAAAGGAGGACAGACGAATGCAGACTGCCGAAATGAAATGATCAGCTACGATTGAAGCAGCAAACTTCCAATCAGTAATTACTTCATTTAATTAGGCAAACCACACTGTTTCCTAAGCCAAGTGTCTTGAATGGTCAAGTGAATAAATTTATTAATCAATCAATTATGTAGTTGACCAAACGACGGGAGATCCTGTTGATATCGATCAATTCTATCGACCTTTGACGGCGCGGGACGCCGAAGTACTGTCGTGATTTAGTGACTTTAATAGAACTTCTACTATAAAACAGGGGAGTTACCTTTTTACTTTTCTCGAAATCATTTAGGAGCTCACGATTAAATTTTATGAGAATTAGCAAAACTTAAAAGAACTCTTCGTGGTCTGCAACGATTTAGGAAACGAACTGGCAAAAAAAGCCGCTAAAGATGAAGTTAAAGAATCAAGTTAATCACAGTCGCCAGGTATTGTCATAAATGGGTACGATAGCGAAAAAGTACCGATAAATCGACACCGGTTTATTGCTCTCATGATAACCGATAAATCGACGGCAAAGTGGTAACAATACTTTGCGTTGGTGAAATACTTTGTCGGTGAAAATACCGACAATACCGGTGACAACCGATACCCTTGATACACTTTCCGTTTTATCGCAACAATAACACGTCACGTAATAACGAGATTCTTAGGTGATCACTGACCACAATTTCAACTCTTTCTTAAATTTGACTGTACTGTAGGGATATATAAGGGTATATTATTGAGCTATCATAATCAATCTATTAATTCTGATTTGGCAAGTAGCATAGTAAGAGTGAAATACTACTAAAAGGTTTCAGAAATTGCTTACTTTACTCTATTTTTTCGTTTTTCGCCTCTTCTTCCCGATTCCAACAAGGTTGGAAGTTGCTGCGATGGCTTTTTTTCTATGCATTACGATCCAGAGCAGTGTCCTCCTTGATCTTCAGGTATTCGAGATCTTCTTTGACACAGGCATACCATGTTTTCTTTGGTCTTCCTGGTGGACGGTGACCGTCAACCGACAGATGATATGCCTCACCGATGATGTTGTCGGTTGCTCTCTTTACATGTCCGAACATGTAATTACATGATTGTGGTGTCCGTGGCACAGTGGTTGCGTACTTGGACTAGCGATCTCATGGTCCAGAGGTCGAACCCGGAAAGTGTCATTGGAAGTCGGCAGGAAGGGCATCCGGACTACAAAGCACCACAACGCTCCAAACAAAGTCTGACTTAAGTCAGCACCGTCCAAGACCCCAGTAGGGGTAAAAAGTGACGTAAAATCCGTAAAAAAAATCCACCGCAAGCGTTTCTGTCGCAGGCGAATATGTAGTTCGGGTAGGCCTCCCTCTTCTTCACTTGGCACTTTATCCTTCAACTTTACATGTGCCATGTATCGCAGCATTCGCCTGTCACCGTTGATCTCCAGGGGTCGTCGTCGTCTGGAGAGTTTCAATTTACGCACTTTCGACAACGGAAACTTTGAACTCCATTGAGGGTGAGTAGTCCAGAACACTTCTTGCGGCAGCACATTCTCCACGAACCACAGAAAATTGAGTTCACCCCCGACGCCTTTCATACAGCAACTACAAGGCCATTTTCCCGACTTCGTCTGCTCCTTCAGACTCTTCCAAGTAACAAGGACTTTTGACTTAGCCCCGTTGATTTTCAATCCTCGCTCTTGCAGCTGAATGTTCCACTCTGCGAGTTTTCTTTGGGCTTCTTGCTTTGACATTGCCGTCAGCACTATGTCATCGGCATACAGTGAAAAGGTTTCAGAAATAATTCACATGATTTTTATGATATCATTTTAAGGACTGATTGGTATACCGCATTTCTTCGAATGACAGCCGCAAATCCTGTCAGGAGTCTGCAACATTAGCCGTGGCTACTATTCGAAGCAGTGAATATAGGCACCTAGTTAAAGCGATTTAAGGTCATGCAGGCACTTGCTGTTTTAGCTTCACATTATTAGTGTCACAAGACAGCAATATCTTCATTTCAAGTAAGCCTCCAGCCAAGTAAGCCTCCTATCTGGGATGATCAGCAATAAATTACCGGATAGTGTAACCGATGCATAATGAGCCTTTAGACATATCAAATCAAGTTATCATCAGTTTTGATCACCTTTCAACATGACTTCTAAATGAAACGGTAAATAGTCATTTACATCAGTCAACCATCCCTCCGCTCCTTCAAGCGCTCCCTAAAGACCTCCCTCTTCGTTCGCTCTTTCCCCTTGTAACACTTCTGTTCCTTTCGTTTTCTTCATCTGTGATTGTGACATTACTGTATAGTGGCCTTGAAGTCGTGTTGACATAACGCCACTCAAATATTGTACGCTTAATAAATAAATAAATTACACTGAGATCCTAATTGCAGGATTATTATCAATGTTGTGTCCAGGGAGTAGAACGCTTGGCTTTAAAATCCGCGGAAATCCCAAATATCCACTTTTTCATGCTACTTACATTCATCGAAATTTCATGATCTAATTTTGGCTGATTATTTTTTGTAGTACAAGTTCCTCAATAGAAAAAAAATTAAAATTCAAATGCGATTTACAATTTCTGGAATTTAATAACATATTCACAGACAGCTAACAATAATGCGGAAGTTTCTATACATGTGTATCAATGAAAACATTTCAGATAAATGTAGAAGAGAAGGAGTTTGCATTGTTCATTAACATGCACAAAATTGTACAATTGTACGTGTCGTCACTAACCTGGGCTCGGATTTTTATTTTTTCATATAATTCAACATTTTTCGGAATTTTACTTATTTTGCTGTTGAAACTTTTGTAGGTTGTCTAAAACAACTTACAGTCGCAGAAATGGAAAATATTGTCTGAAACTGTGAAGTCTATGTGTGAAACAGCAATAATTTCTTCTTGGTTGAGTTGTGGATATAGTCTGCTATTAACAGGATGCAATGACTGCAGGAAGTCGTTTCATCAAAGTTTTAAATTATCCTTTAATGTATTTCAACAAGTTCGTTTTTAATGTAGTTCAACACATCGGTTTTTCAAAAAAAGCTACAATAACCCAGATATTCGTAATAAACATCGATCTAATACTATCAAGAGTGCCCTACGAGTATTATACCCATTACAGCCCTATTATCAAACAACTCAAGGTTGACAGCATCTAGAAGGAGATTTTCGGCCATCGGATCCTTTCACACATACGATTATTGACCTTAAAAGAGAAAAACATTTATGCGCGGAGCTAATTTGTTGCCGTGTTGAGCGCGGGATTTCCTTTTCAGCAATGCGCTCAATGAGGTTTGAAGGCTTATCAATAGAAAACAAAAAAAAATATTTATTTCTGATTTCCTGTGTTAAGATCTCAGTGATATATTGGTGTCAGAGATTTAAGTTCGAACGTAAAAACCTGATTACATTATTTGTATGGCAGATGACTAAGGCGATTTAAATTCAAGGCATATGAAACCGTTATGATCTTGTGCGAATCGCGATTGGCATTTCACTTGACACATGAAGAAAGCAAGAAACCAACATAAATATACCTCAACCGGGGTGTCAACAGAAAATCATCAACCGAAATGTAGCCAAAGCGTTTTGCAAAAGCGTCTTTGAATCATTTTAGTTAAAGCTCCTTTATCATCCCTGCTTTTCTAATTCTTTTCCTTTATTTAATTTTCTGCAGATGGACACCTCAGCTTTGATTACAAAAAGCAGGAATGTAAAGTAAATAACATCATGCTTTTTTGCGAATTAAAGTATACAAAACTCTGACCAAAATTATTTCCTAAAACAGTTTTTCGTCAAAATATGCTGAAATTGACTTGACTACATGAACATAATTTTGTTGATTTGATTTACTGATTTCAGCTTTGACGTGGTGTAGTCTGTCTAACTCCGACATGAAGTCCTTACCCTGTGAGGTTTATTAACAACACAAATAAGCCACCTTTTATCGAAACTGCTACCATTTACCACCGCAGTCATTCTCTTTCGATAATATGGACGTACTTATATCATCGCCCATGCGATGGACTTAGCACGGGCAGCCTGAAACTTGCCTTCAGCTGACAGCAGTTTTCCTTATCATTTTTTATTTGCCACTTTCTATCGACACATCATGACAGTTAATTCATGAAAACGCTTACTTACCTCTAAAGCGGAGAGTCTTTCTTCATTCGTCTTCTTGTAAGCCTGAAACTCCTCGACCAGTGCGTTAAAGCGATCGTTCGTTGATATTAATTCCTGGAATCACCAAGAGCCAAAGATTTAGTGAAAAACTATTTATATTTTTGCATAGCTCTAAAGTAGTAGTTTGAATACACCAAAGCCTAATTTACCATGTAAATACTTGCAAAAAAGAGTGACCATAAGATTTAACGGCATTTAACCACCTGAACTATACGGTAGTAGGATTCTTTCTCAAATTTGGCGCATACACTTTGAGGATGATTATCAATTATTCCTTGTATCAGAAATCTCGCATCTTGTGTTCGTCTGTCCATTTTTCTTCTCCCCCGAGAGAGATAAAGAAGCCTACATGCATGTAGGCACACGTAGGCCCCATGATCACGAATGCGCACGACTTATCACTTGATTTAAAGGTTCTTAAAGAGTCACCCGAGGCAATACACAGCATCGCGGACACAAACACATACATGCCAAGTGTCGACTGACTGGGTATCAAATGTCTTATTACGACATAAGTGCTTTTGATTCACGCAAGCTATCTCAATTCCCTACAAGACGAAAGGTTATTGTAGACTGAAATCAAATTTGTGTATCAATGTTATTATTGTATGTGCTTGAATGCATGCTTTGCCGTTACCATGATCCAGTTATGCCCCTCGTTAGGCATTTATGTATCTTCTATGCGAAGACTATGAATTGACCATGAATATTTTTCAATACATAATCCTAATTGGAATGGAAGTGTAAAATAAACCATATGATATGACAGAGGGCGGGAGGACCATAATACAAAATGAATACAAACTTTCCAATTCCAAAATTTGGCATAGCAGCACCCCCGTCGCATCGGAATGGCCATCTCCTCCCCGGTGCACTCCTCGCCAGCAGTAGGCAACTATTTGCTTACTGGATTCTTTTTATTTTCACTTGGTATTGTCTTGATGCGAAGCCTCCTATCCGCTGGACGGAGCCGGGTGAATCCAACCCAATCTACCGAACCTTTGAAACCGCGTCGGCTGGTAATATTGGTATATAACCAGAAACATCTCTAGGATGATTAAGAGATCGAGGTCACAAATGGAGCCAGTGATAGTCGTCATCAATATTGTCGATATCAAAATCGAGTACTTTTGGACATCTATTTCATCAATTTTTCGAGTTAATAGATTGTGAATTTGAAACATTTAACTCACCAGCGTTAATGCGTCAACTAACTTCTCCATATCATTTAGCTGATCTTTCCTACCAGTCTGAAACGAGAGGCGACATTCAATACAATGATTGCATATTGCATTTTGGATCATTGACACTTACATCTGGAGAAAACATTGGAAAAGTGCTATTGTTCCTGTAAGAGGGTTGAAATACCTCTTCAGAAGTGTCAGTCCGATGCTTCAATATACGAAAGCTTTTTGTCGTTTCTGAATCATTGGGAGGCTGAAAACGAATGCGGCCATGAAGATACATTGATAAATTTGCCTCAGTTATTGGGAAGACACAAATTAGCGAGAATGAATAGTATGTGTTAATTGTAGTCAAAATTGCAACCTATATTTGCATGTAAGTATGTCGTTAATTGAGTATTATTTAAACTGAAACGAAACTCTGATAAGGAGATGCAATAGTTAAATGATTGAAAGCAAATTTTTCATTTTAAGTTTATTGTTTCACTTAATAGCAAAAACAGTTGAAGCTATATTGTATTACAAATTTGAAGACAAAAATTATTCGCCAAATTTTGCGCCATTTCACAGGAATTTATGAAGATGGAAGTAATTGATTACGTATCAAAAAGGATTTACATAAAAACTCAGAGAAGTGACTCAATAAAGTGTACCATCATTGATAGTAGGACTCAACTGATCCTCGTTGGATTTACTACATTTGAGCATTTTTCAGGTCGCCAAGGTCCCCAATATTGTGATATTGTTTTAATATGCTGCACAGCAGGGTTGGAACCGGTCGCCGGGTCGGTTAATTTAATTAGGCCTATGTCGACTGTTGACGATATACAGTCAAGAATAAATTGCTTACTCAATCATTACAACATTAAGAGTACCTAAAATGTAGCATAATTTGAGAGTATCTACACGCCTGTTTTGTGATAGAAATATTACGACCTGTTCTTTAAAAAGCTACGAAATCATTACCGGCAACTTATGCATCCAGTGCAAACCTACCCTATCTCAGATAAGGTTTCCAGAATCATGTATTCTAGCCTGTGTGAATTTTGGAAGCATTTCCTCAACCTATCTCTTGCAAAATTATTCCAGATCTTGAATATTTTGAAACCATGGGATAGTTTATATATAACATATATATTGTTGAAGGAAGATGCTGATAAGGGATGAATTTTCTTCCTTTTTAACTTCATTTTCTTGTGACTTGCAGTCTTGTGTATGTTGCGCACTGTGAGCCTCTTTCGGGCACAGCCCTATAAGAATACAATCAAATAGAGAACATATCAAAGCCAATAAGGGGTCGTCAACGACCGTCCAAGCTTGCATGATATATTTATTAAGCCACAGTAAAGATTCAATTTGGTTTTTCCTTTTGTATCGCTTAGTAGTTGCTACTGGGACTCCGACCCGCGAAAAGGCTGTACTTGAATCAGTGGTCCGCGGTTAGTTTAGGCTACCGACCCCTGGAACATGGGAAGCTCCTCCCAAAGATCGCTTTCCATGATCTGTAGATGAACATCAGTCTTGTCTAAGACGACCTGTCGAAATGTTCAATCGCAAATTAATGATGCAATTATGGCTGAATCGATTTTTCGTTCTTTAGTGGGCCAATGTTGAGTTCTGAGCCAAACAATTTTCCCAGAAGTAATCATGACCACACAAGATACAATAACCTCAAATATGAAACCAATTTTCATCACAGGCTCAATAAAACAAGTTGTTTTTTCTAAACCGGGAAAAATTTGACTTAGTGGCCCTTCTTCCGCGCAAAATCAAGAAATAAAAACTAACCAAGTTCATAAGCAACCCTGCTTATAAATTTGACTAATTTTTATTTCTTGATTTTGCGCGGAAGAAGGGCCACTAAGCCAAATTTTAAACCAAAAAAATCATTTTACTCCGCGATGGCCACAAAAACATTAGATTTTCCGGAAAATATTGTTTCCACGAAAGGAAAACGTGTTAAAAACTGCAGATGAAATATAACACGAAGTGTTTCTTTGCTAAGCTTTATTATTTATCTAGTCCGTCCCATCGTTCAGGGAGATAACTGTGTAGTCAAACGTAAGGAATATCAATGCACTGTAGATAGAAGAATTAAATATTGAGTTGCATCCTCAGTTGAAAAATGGAAACAGAGCTGAATAGCTGCCATTTCATCAAATTTCAGGAATCATCAGCAGGCCTAGTTCACATCGACACAACTACCTATTTAAAGTTGCAGCCGGTAAATTTGGGATTTCTAATTATCAAGTTGCTGAAATTTTCGACTGGCATTCATCAAATACTACAAACGCACTACTGGCAAATCACCTAAGCTAGTGCGCCTGCAATAATTAGCAAATGCTGCATAATGAATGCAAGGAATATCGATCAGGTCGAACATATTTTGAGGTTTTGAAATTTTTGGTGGTGACAAACCTTTAGTTTTTGGTGCACTACAAATTATAATTCTTTTCATTTCGAATACTACATTCCAAAATCATTGTCCATGTCATTTTTATCTTTTTAAACAGTCCTAGGGATACCCCTACAGTCCTAGGGATAGTCCTACATGATAAAAGTTCAATAACAGAAACGTATTCAGCAACACGTAAAACCTATGTCTATGTTAAAACTTTAGCCAGAAAGTCAACAGTTTCTGACAGTTCATGAAAGTAGGCCGAGGTGGGCTTGCTTTCATATTGTTATAGCCTATTGAGTTTTCGGCAAAAAAAATTAGCAGAAATTGATGTTTTAGATGTTGCTGAAAACATCTCAGTCACTAAAATTTTATTTTGTGGCATTCCCTTAGACAGTTTCAAAGGACAATTTTGGAGCCCATTTTACATGAAGAACATTTTGACTTAGCACGTCATTACAAGTTCAAGTCAAAATTAATATCAGATGGATACAAGCATCACTTGAAAAAAGAAGTTTTGATACATCGGCAATTAATTCCTTGCTTTTATCGTCAGTTATTTTTTATCTTCATTTAACTCACTCTTGCAGAATTCGAATTCTGAGTCTGTTTATCGCTGGTTTCAACCTTCCGAACCTCGGGGGACGTTGCCTCGTCGACATATATTTTATTTTTCTTCAATGTATCCAGTTCTTCCGTCTTCTGATGATTGCTATTATTGCGATGCAGATGACCATATGAAGATACCTCATCGTCGGAAAAATCATTGTCGGATAAAGATGTACTTCCATCATTTTCTCGCGATGGTCGCTCCGTGCGCGCCGATCCAGGAGCCCGGGTGACGTTCGGCAAGCCGCGAAATCGCTAGGGAAAATGAATCACAAAATAATGTCTGAAGTTGGTTAATTCTACAAGCAGACATTTCAAACAATTGTGAATATGAAACGAGCTTTACTGCTACTGTACTCGATGCAGTGCAAATGAGCATTGGTGATTTGAATGGATTCAAGTAATGAAGTCGACTAGTGAAATACCAAACTGGTGTGGCGAAGTAAGCCAAATGGACACTTTGCTACATTACATATATATAACAAATGTACTGTACATTTAAATACATGCACATTCAAAAGAAAATAGACTTTTGCATCCCTAAATTCTACGCACGTCATCTGTATCCTACAATACATCTGTCATCAACAAAGTCACTTCTCTGCATGGAATTCCAATCCTCACCTTTGTTTTGTCTTGAAAATTATTCCGAATGATGGTCAATGTCTTGTCCGTTCGCTTCAAAACGGATCGCAGATGACCTTCGCTGGCGAACATATCACACAGAAGCTCTTCCTGAGTCGACTCGATTTTCTTTGAAGATTTTGAACTTTTACCTGGAAGCGATGACCTTACTATAATAAGGCCATGAATATAATTAGCACTGACGAATAGGATCGTCTGATGGGTGTCATCATAAATTGAAATGCTCACCTGACGGCTTTGAAGTGGATGGATTGGCTGTTGACGGTCGAACTTGATTGCTAATAGGTACACGTCCCACTTTCCGCCGTGCCTGTAGTCACATAGATGTAAGATAGTGAATAGGCCTAGTTGTGAATTACTTATCATAATATGGATCAATGTGAGATAGCTTATTATACAGGAAAATGAAATAATGTCATGAAATTTCATTGACAATGCCCGTTTCCTCTGAGATATCGAAGTTCGCTATTTTAGCTGAAATTTGAGTGAAGAGATAAGAACAAAGACATTCTACCGAGGTTCCCTGACGCATTCACTTGAAGAGAGCAGTCCTTATTTGTTGATCAATGTCCTTATACCTCCAAAAAGCTGACAAATGCAAGTATATTTACGCATTTCACTCATTGGTAGTTTCCGCGCCATTCATGATTAAATCTAGTGGAACAGGGCGACGTATTGGGCATGCATCAACACCTGAAACAAACGCAGGCACCTTTTAGTGAAACACAAATTTCCGTCAAGATTTATTCGAAAATTTAGACGCAGGTGCCTGTTCTGAATTTTCAAAGATGCGTGCCCTTAAAAGAGCGAAGCAATGACTTAGAATGCCACGATGAAACTTATTGCGAGTGATTCAATGTAAAATGTACTTGTAGTATTCAGGTATTACTACAAACATGAACATACTTTTATTACAAAAACTCGCATCTTTCACATGCAGCTCTAATTACAATGCAGAAGCAAAGATATATTTATTTGCATGCTTAGTGCAACTAAATGGCTGAGGTTGGAATGTTTTCCCTACGCTTCTGGCCCCGATGTCACGCTGCCTCTTTAAGAGTTAACTGCAGAAACCACAGTGAAATGAAAAAACCAGGAAGGAATATCACGAAGCAAAAGCAGCTCATTCACCAAGTTCTCCTCGCACGCTGCCATAGATACCACTTATGAAAATGTTGCTTAGTCAAAAGTAAGACGAGCTTCTTCTTATGGAATTATTGGCTAGGAAATAGATTTTAAATCTATGTAGGTCTACACGCCCAGTTCTTCCTTTTCTCAGGCTCACCAAGCTAAAAAATCAAGTAAAATCAGCCAGAACATCATCAGGCTAAGGCTCCAATCACTCCCGCTCAAAGATCCTAGGTACTGTACTTTTACCGCTGCGCAGCGGAGCAGGCCGCAACCTTCAGGACGGTCCATCTAACAGATCAAGCACCAAGATGTTTTGAAGAGCAACATGGCTCGACCAAGATCTAAGCAGCCTCCGTCCTCCATCACGTAGCATCAACTGGAGTGTCCTCAGTCTGTCTCAAGAGACAACTGCCGAGCTGTGAGGTGATGCAGAACTACGTTTGAGCTCCGCGTCAGTGAGGTGGTGCTTATACGATTTTCCAAACCATCGCTGTGTAGCACAATGAGATCACTTTCAGTTGTGTTTCGATTTTTCATCCCTGGTGTATTTTTCTTTAGTTCACATTACTGATGCATTTTGTTAGTATCATATTATAACTTTATCAACATCTTTAAACGCAGTATCTCAGGCAGCATGCAAGCAGATGTCTTTGGGAATGAATTATAGTCGGGTCCGTGAACTTCTTTGCTGGTTTTGTCACTTCACAGTCGTTCATGTCGTCAACCGGTGTACTCCGGAAGTGGTCAGAACCACAGAATTAAATATTTTGTTTATTTGCTCCGGTTTGCTAGAAGTGTGATTGATACGAAATTGACGGCACATCGAGGAAAAAGGAATAACGTGGGAAAAAAGAAATTCCTAATACCTTACAGATATAAAAAAAGTCGTGCGTCGCTTGCGGATTAATGTGAGTTCCAGCAAAGTGCTTCGATTGCCAAAATTCCTTCAGATTCGAAAAATTCAGATCACTGCGCACAAGTTTTCTCCATAATGTTGGCCCTTCCGATCATTATCAAAAAAGTAGCAGGCGTACGAAAATTAGTTCACTTGATGATTTCACCATTCCTTACTGCATAGTGCATACACTGAATCGAATGTTGGCTAGACGATGTGTATTTTGGTGTGTGCGAAGTGATATCACAGCACTCACGCATCTCTCACTGGCTCTGTTGTCCTCTGCTGTCAGCTTATCGTTTGCTATTTCCAATAGCAAGCGGTACACGAATTATCCATTCGAGAAGGAGCAAGTTGTCTAATTCTGTGATGTTCCATTTCGATATTAAGGTTAGATATGGTTCTCCCTTTCTAGGAAACCGAAGAGCGCGCAGATGAATCTAATTCTGTGGTCAGAACATACTCGACTATTTCTGTTGAGTTGGTAAGAACAAAATTTAGCGATATATTTCGATGAGCACCTGCCGATCATCTTCAGGCAAGTGAATCCATTTACAGTGCATAATTGCAACCCACTGCTACATGTTTAAATTGTTCTATGTCTGTTAGATCAAAGCTATCAAATTGCATTTGCTACTGGTACAAGGTAATCCAATACTAGCTGTCGCCTCTCTCTCAATTCTCTGTTTTATCATTTATACATTATTATGTTTATTTTCGTTTTGAGTTCTTTTGATTTATGTACTGTAAATAGATTCAGTCGCGTGAAGATAATCGGCAGGTGCAAATCGAAATATATCGCAGCGTATAAAAAGATTTAATCTTGAATATCCAACAAAAATTGGTTCTTCCCAACTCAACACAATGATGTCAAATCAATGCATCTTCACAACATACAGACTATGCTTATTATGAGCAAAGTATTTTCGTCCTGTACTTCGGTACCATTTATTGAAGAAGGAAATTTTTGTTGAGAGTCTACAGAAGCCATTATTTTTGAATTCACTGTTGGCATTATTGGCACATCCGAAAACACAACATTGCACCATTTTTACAACTAATTTACAATGAGTCTCCATATGAAAAATCTGCTACTTGAAGCGACAGCCTTATATTTTGATTCTTGTTCGTCACTGCACGTGATAAATACTGCAATTCATTTATCTACGCGTATAATCTGACGCTTGTTTGCACGTTTCCATCCTACTCCAATGATATTACCACAGCGAACAGATCACCAATGACGTCATCACGTATATTCATTCAGCTCCAGTGACTTAACGAAACAGATTCTAGTGACTCTAGACACTCTGGTGACCTAACTATGTCGAGAGTCATGTGGGATGACTTCTCTTCTAACACATGCGATTGAGGTTATGCTAAAAAACATCCGGGATACACCTTTAAGGAGGCAGCGTGGTATCAGGGCAACAGACGGTTTTATGAGCTTCCGTATTTTGAACTTAGTTATTTAAGATCGTAAACGACGAGAGGTGCCCGATAAAAACAATCAGAAGGAAGCACTGGTGGCTGGACACGTCTTTCAATTAGTTTCAAACCCTGATTCATATCAAAAAGTTTCCAGAGACCTTTATTTCAGCCTATATAAATTTTGTAGGAATTTGGTATTCTCTAACTTATCAATCGAAGCATTACTTCATATCTTGAATAATTTGATGAGACGGGGCAGTTTATACAACACTTGGAGCTTAGGAGATCTACTGAAAGTTTGGATTTCAATGCAAACACATACGATATCAGCACCTGAACATTTGACAATGGATCGAAGAGCAATGATTGATAAAATGGAAAGATGTCCTGAGAATTGAACAATTTAAGCACAAAAATTATTTGGCAGCCGTAGACGCTGCGGTTCGCCCATGAAGGGCTCGTCAGATAGCTCGTCATAAGGCACAACTTCGGAATGGTCCAAGCCAGCTTAAAATATCTACAGGGTGAATTTTTAGTAACGCAATGTTTGACATGATCAGTAAATCGACCCATCCCAACAATGCTGGTGAAATTTGCCGTCACATTGCTCTATATGCATTGGGATTTATGATACTGCATTGACATTTTGTTAAATTGATGAAATGTCACGCTTGTCGACGGAAGATAGAATCCTAATAATTCAGTTGTATTACGAAAATAACAGAAGTCCAAATGAAGTAGTACGCAAGTTCCAAACATTTAAAAAATTACACAATAAGCCATTCAATGAGTCAACCGTAATACGAACTGTTGATAGATTTGAGACAACTGGGTCAGTCTTCGATCTACGAAGAACCGATCGCCCTTCTTATGGTGGAAGAAGTTAAAGATTTTCTTAACTCAGCAAAATATGCTTCAAAGCTGCAATTATCTTCAACACGTCAAATTGCTGAAACTATGGGAATATCGCAGACGTCAGTTCACGGGATCTTGCGACATCGTCTTCAACTGTATACATACAAATTACGAACTGTACATCAATTGTATACACGTGACGAGGTTACTCGAAAGGAATTTGCAGATTGGTTTCTACTGAAAGTTGGTGAGGATGAAGAATTTTCACGAAATGTTCTCTGGACCGATGAATGCATGTTTCATTTACATGGTCTTGTAAATATACACAACAGCATTGTTTGGGGATCGTCACCGCCCACCAATCCAATTCAGTTGCCGTCGAATTCACCAAAAGTAACAGTTTGGGCAGGTTTTACGGCTAAATTCCTTCTCTCAATCTTCCTCTTCGAAGAAAATGTAGACCAAGCAAATTACTGCAATATGATTTTGAATCATGTTGTTCCAGAACGGAAAAAAAGATGAGAAAATTTAGTAGCACCATCTTTCAACAAGATGGTGCTATTCCACATACTGCCTTGAACTCTCGCTAAACTTTACAAGGGCAGTTCCACAACAGACTGATCGGCCTTCATTTTGATAACAAATGGCCACCACGTTCACCAGATATCAACCCATGTGATTTTTTCTTGTGGGATGCCATTAAAGATTCTGTATATGAAGACACAATTACAGATGTCAGTCATCTGAAAGAAAGGATCAATTCTGCGGTTAGTTCAATTTCTTCTGCAACGTTACAATCGGTTCATGACTCCCTCATAGATTGTTTGCTTTGCTTGCAAAAGAGTAATGGCGTTCATTTTGAACATTTGTTGTAGGCATTTATTGATTTAACACGATTTAATTTAAACATGACATGATTAAATTTAACATGACATTGTAATTCGAGAATTACATGTGTTTTTCATTTAGATCGCCCCTTTATTTAATTTTATTGATTAGTATAATAAGTGAGATGTTAAATGGTTAGAATATGGGAATCAATTTATACTCTTTTAATGATAACATGCGAAAACCACGAAAATATAAGAGTAAATTTCAGTACATATACAAAGTAAATTTTAATAATTCATCGAAACATACGAACAATTTTAACCACTCACACATAAATCCCAACGTGCATACTACATGCCGAATACAAAAAATTGCATGTATCTTCAATTATGTTGATTTTCTGATTGACTAAAACATTGCGTTACTAAAAACTCACCCTGTAGAATGGATGAACAACAGGCTGCTCTGCGTTCATTTATCATGAATTTGCCGTGCGGCTGATAATCACAAAGATTGCAGAGTGCAAATTCGCGTGATCATATAATATAAAGATGTCCTAAGACTTGATCAATTGAAACACAATATTTCTAGACATCCGTAGTCGCCCTATAAGGGCTCATCAGTACGGTTTGAAATGGCCCAAGCTGTCTTAAAATGTCTAGAATAATAAATGTCTTTGTTAAATATACGCACAATCTATTTGTTAAAATCATTTTGAAGAAACAGCTATTATAATTATCATCATTGTTATTATAAATCATAGCGCAGGCTAGTAACTCATTACCCGCATTACTGTTCAGTCTTTTCCATCTTACAAAATATGTTATCAAAGTACGAATAATTGAATTGCCACAATTGCATTATAATTGGAAACTCTTGCTTATCAAGAGCACCTTCGGGCCTACCTTTCAGGCACTTCATGTATACCACATGGAAAAAAAAGAAAAAGAAAAAAGCTTGAATCTCTCCCTTTGTTGGACTTTAAATTATATTTTGAATTTGCCAGAAACTCGCCCGGTGTGTTCCGAATCACCGACACTATCAAGGGCTTGAATGTCATTCAAAGTCTCGGTCGTAACATCTTACATTGAAAATGCATGTTGACATATAATGTAGAAGCCATGCGAAACAATGATTAGGATTGAAATCTACAAAATCAATCCGTCCAAAATTTTCGTGAACCTCCCATTCTCTATATTATTTAAACCAGGGCTGTAGAGCCGATGCGTTATCTCATCGGCTCCGGCTCCACGACACTGATGTGAAAGGCTCCGGCTCGGCTCCGGCTCCGATTTCAAATTCAGGTTCTACCTATGCTGGTTATCCTGGATCCGTTGAACGGGTTTTTTGGATAACGGTGTGGCCTTTAGAGGCTTGCTACAATCATCAAATTAGTTTTCATTAACAAGCAACGACTTAAGTTAATAATAAAAATGATAATAGCCTAATATAATGACAAATAGCATACTTGTCATATATTTTTGCATGAATTGACTATCTCTGAAAGATAAAATAAAGCTATAGCCTGGATTGGTTAAATTAGATAAAGATCTCCCGCACTGGCTAAATATAAATTGGCCTAGCCTGCAACCAGTCTACTACGAGGCTACATTAAATAAGACCACATGAGTGATGATGATATACCTAATTAGCCGTCACAGGGGCCGAATAGTAGTATAAGCTTTTTAACAAAGCTTGAATATGAAACTGGATAGCGTATGCCTCTAAATAGCTTATAGGGCCTGTATCTACTCGAACATGGAAAGGGTATCGACTATATAGCCAAATATACCGTATCAATAGAGATATCAATTGCTTTATTGAATATTAAAGTGTATATAGGCTAGCTTAGGTTGTTATTGTTATTTGTTATTGCCTTTATTCAATAGTCTGTTGGTCCATGAATAATATGATCGGTGGGTAGCCCACGACTCATCATCTGTAGAAATTGTAATTTAGATAGCCTCATTGCAGTGTAGGCTAGAAATGTACAATTGAAAATTACACTTACAAAAATTAAAAATATCTAATTTAGGACAAGTTTTGTAATTCTATGCAGCATACTTAATAAGTTAAGGCCTAACTTACATTATATTAATTTCGTATTTTTCATTATGGCGTAAAGTTGCACTAAATAATTCATCAATGATTCATGTATATTATTATATTCAATTTATGTATAACACATTACCAGTATTCCTCTGATGATGGTTAGGCTGATGAAACTGAACTCGGAGTATCACACAGTATGTTGCAGGGTGCTATGCATAATAAAATTTTGACTGCGAGCACCGAGCAGAAATCCCATCTACTTTGCTAGCTTTCGAATGCGCGTGCGGTTTAATGTCACAGACAATAGAAAAGGGAGGTCAAAAGGCGCCTTTATTGAGAGCGTCTCAGTCTTTTTTTATTGTTTACATATAAGTCAGCATGATATCAGCATAAAGTGTTGACAGACGGAAAAAATAATAATGAAAATTCTTGAAATCCACAGGTCTATGACATTTGGGGAAATATTATTACACGATACGGCTCTTGTGCAGTCCTCCCCCCCCCCATTTTTTCTCTAGTCAAAAGATGCAGCACCATTGGATGTCCGTTTCAGCATCACCGGTTTGAATGAAGCATTCCGTGCTGTTGTAAAAATCTACGTGGGTAATTGCGATGTCATGGTCGCAAACTTTGTCAGCAAGTCAACATTGTAATTTGCCTTCGGGTTTTTCGCATTGAAATATACCCTTTGAATTTTGAAGTCAAAGGAAATTCATTGTGAATGAAATAACTTTAAAATAATAGGGCGCTACTAGAAGTGGCTGGGTCGCTTATTGCTATAGCCATGTGAGGACTTGTAGTCAGGTCATTCGTGTGAGTGTGAAGAGTTATCCCTCCAATCAAAATTGATCAAATTGAATAATCGATTGTTTTGAAAAATGTAGGTGGGGGGGGGGGGACTGCACAAGAGCCTACAATACAATCTAAGGAAATTGGCATTGTCATAGATGCCAGTAGCTTCTGCCAGTAGCCATACCGATAGATGATAGCCTACATAGTAACCGTATTAGATTTAAGACATTGCGCAAGAAATGTAGCTATATTATCTTTGCTGACTGAACTGGAAATGTGTACATAAATGACTGGCGACTTGTCTCTAGGAATCTACATTCATCTAGTTAGCATGCATATAACAACTCTTCAAATTAATGGATTTTGGAGAATACGTTGTCAATATGGAAATTAGTCTTACGAAACATATGCAATAAAAAAATATTACACATATGTGTAAATATATAATAAATATAATACAAAAGAAGGCGGCAACTGCAAAGAAAGATGTCGTGGAGGACAGATAATTGGTATACTTAAAAGAGATATCTTTAGATTTCAAATGATTTAATTTTTTTATGATGCCAATTAATAACTTTCAAAATTCTAGATTTATATCAAAGCTCAAACTATCGGAGCCGGAGCCTTTGTGATAAATCGGCTCGGCTCCGACCAAAACCATCGGCTCCTTAAGGCTCCGGCTCGGCTCCGGCTCCACAGCCCTGATTTAAACCGATGCAACATGTCGTTCAAACATAGAAGGCCTACACAGAAAATATTTATTGAAATAGTTATAATATTATTTACCTATTCCGAGGTCAATTTGCCCATTCTTGGTCACTTTCAGCTATGCAAACGGAAAGTTGGAATACCAGCATTTAGACCGTATCTGGTTTCAAAAATTAACATTTTGAACTACAGCTATCTGTATATTCCTTACCGCTCAAAACATTGTCAGTTTAATGTTGAGAAGATCATAATCATCACTAACGCTATTGAGAAATAATCGAATTATTGATTTTATTGGGGACTTACCAGTTCTCCTGAAGCCAGTTTGTGCACTGTCAGATCACTGATTGTACTCTGAAATGTAAATCACCTTTTCGATAAGAAATGGGAAAGACTTTCTTGTGGGAATTCAGTCTTCTAAACGTATTATTTCAATTTTAGTTCAGAGCGTGTGTGGAAATCAAACAATTGGTTTCTTGAACATAATTTGACTAACTTTCTAATTTTACTGAATAATTCAATTATGCATTAATTTTTTTTTGAGATTCACTTTCACAAGCTTTCTACACATCCTAGTTTAGTGTAGAGAAATATTGATGCCGGTGGCATTCGATCTACTTACTAAATTAGTTGTGAAGAGGACTTGACAAAATAAGTCACACGGCATAACCTGACACGCGCTATGAATGCACCTTGACACTCTAAAGTACATGAAGATTTCAGTCCGCATTTCAGCATGTGATGCCAAATAGAACAATCGTAACAAGTTCCGAACACGGAACATTCGTCATGTCGCCCACCACAGTACTTATCCATGAATATCATGAAAAATGTCTGCTTTTCGTGATCAAGACATACCTGTGTGCCTCAAAATTTTAAAAATCGTACAATCCTTCAGGGAAAATCGTACAAAAAACCCCCCTTAAAAATCGCTCAAAAATCGTACAATTCAAAATTGTCTATAATTTCAATAAAATTGTATATTCCCTACTCAATTTCTTGCTCATTATGCATTCTTGTACTAAAAACATGCATAATAATCTAAAAAGTGTATAATGCAATCAACACAAAGCGTAGCCATAGAAAAATATAACAAGACGTGGATTGCTTGTGTCTGATTTGGGAGATGATTTTCTGAAACCAATTAGATGATTAATTACATAATACGAAATATATCAAAAACAAAAATGGTCAAATTGCAATGCCACTGCGTTCCTGCACTTCCTTCGTATAACACGATTTCAGTCGTTTAATTTCTTTATCGCTGTATTTTTTCCCTGGATTGAAGGGTACAGGTCGTCCATTTAGGACCAGCAATGAATCAAGCATGCAGGCGGATAATGAGTTCCGCTGCGTAGTCTTGTTTTTCCTCACTTATGAAAAGATTCGCTCAGCAGCCTTAATAAAATGAGATTAATATCAGGGATGGGATCAGAGCTGCGCAATAGCGATGATAGGGTGGATGGCAATTTACAGGCGTTATTTGCGGTGAAGTCTCAGTCGGGGCACATATACGAGCCAAGCTGCATCATTGGAAACGATCATAGTCACCAACAAATACTTTCATTCCTAACAAATACGAATTCCGTTAGGTTCAGTATCACACCTTTGTATGGCCCAGCTTTCTGGCTTTTAATGTGGATAGGACTATGCTGACGCCTCGGACGGTCACAACTTGTGATTTCTGAAAAGCAACTGCATTGTTAAAATGCGTTTTACTGAAGCTCACACCTCAAGTATGTAATAAGAAAAAGACTCATTCGATAGAAAAAATTCCTAACCACAATCGAGCACATTAATATCGAAAAATTCTTACAATTATATAGAATCGATGAAAAATCGTACGATTGACTGAAAAATCAAAAAAATCATCGAAAAATCGTACAATTTTCCGAAAAACCCCGAAAATTGCACAGCTTCCGAGAAAATCGGAAGAGTACTCAGGTATGTCATGATATCCACACAAGGTGATCAAAAATGGCTTGACGTCTCTGTTATCCTTTCAGCATAATGATGACCTCTAACTGATGACTTATTCAATGACATCATCTGTAAATTATAATTTCTTAACATAACGATGCGACACTGCCCCAATTCATCTCAAAAAGAAAGAAGTCGATATATCACGACCGGGTTCAGTCCTTATATTGATCATCATCAAGCAGCCCATATGTACATTGTGTGGGCATGTAAAACCATCGACTTATATCGAAAAATGGCTAGAAAAATAGAATGCCTATCGATGACAAAAGTCAGAGAAAGACCCGCACCATGTATGAGTTATCGTGTTCGTTCAGCAAAGTTCTACTGTTAGTACTGTGGCAAAGAGCGATATTTTCAGCGATTTTCCAGTACTTAGTTTTGTAGATAGCGGGGAAATCTTAAAAGTCAGCAGGCTGCACGCATGAATACCGTATTTCTTTGAATAAGAGACGCGTCTCTTATTTTTTCAGATCCCTGATTGATGCGTCTCTTATTCAGGGCGTCTCTTATTCAAGGGCGTCTCTTATTTATCAAATGTTCAAGTTTTCATTCTTTCATTAGAAAGAGATGTCTTAGTTTTTTGCTACTATTCTCTTAGGTAACCTTTGCATTCCTCACTTAAGCCTATGTCATGGGGAAATTTCGCCAGCAATTTTTCTTCCATATATACGCTTTATCATAATTCAGATATTTTGGAAATGAAAGGAGTTTTATGGTTTGTAGTAGCATATCTTGTAGACTCATCTAATACATTCATATACCAGTACATGTTGACCACTATACATGTAGACTAGATCCGAATTTACCGAAACGAAAATGCCGATAATCAAGTAGTATTTACAGCAAAAGTTACCGACCGCTACATGACTCCAAATGCAAAGGAAGCTACCGTATAATGCCTCCTTAAATGGTAGATGAAGTAACCTTAAGTAGGCCTGCATGTACTGCATGTACAACAACAAGAAGCCTTATATATTATACAATATTGGTCATGATACCCGGTATTTGCTAGTAGACTGACTTATTTTACTAAGATAAGTAGGCCTAATAATCGCTCAGGCGGATGTAGCTACCACATTACAATAGCCTGCATGTAATATGTCTGTAGCAGTCTATTTTTTGTACATGCGTCTCCTACTAAATTTTTCCTCTCACGGATGCGTCTCTTATTCGAGAGCGTCCCTTATTCAAAGGCGTCTCATATTCAAAGAAATACGGTATTTCACTTTTAGCTAGAATGCCGCGAATATGCTCCTTCATTCTAGTGCTCAGATAGCGTCTACAGTTTAAGAACCGTGAACGATATATGCATCATGATTTTTCAACAAACTACGGCAGACAGAAAATTGCTTTGATTTTAGAATTGTTTGTGATGTATTTCTTTTACATTACATTTACAGCAGAAAATGAATAGGATCAAATTTTCTTTTTGAATACTAAAAAATATGAGTCAGCACTTTCTCCAAAAGAGGAGGCATTCTTTGCTTAGGGCTTCAACACCTACTAATATCGATCGTAAAAACATATAAATCGTCATTTCAAAACTCACATCCCAATTAGGTCTGGCTGCGATTTTACAATGTCCATCAGTCGGCTTGGTCGAAGTGCTCTTCTTTTTATTTGGGATATTTGGCTTCCCATGACGGCTACTCATAGCCACCTAAAAATCAGTGATGAACATTAAAGCATCAGTCAAGAGATGTTTACTGATACGGCGCATTAGTAGAATGCTTCTCAAAATATATCTCTCAATAGAAGAAAAGTAGAAACAAGCAATGAAGTAAAAAGCAAACAAGTAACAGCATTGTTCTGCTGTGAAACTTGTGGAACAGGGGAGTTAAAAAATTAAAAGATGGAAAAGTCCGGGTGATCGTCTCCCACAGTATTCCTTTGGGTAAGAAAAAAGAAAAGGTGCAGTTTTAGCTCGAATGGTCAAGGTTTTGGGGTCGTCAAGAGAGATAAAATCCAGGCCAAATGTGTAAAAATAGATGAAAATAGTCTCTTAGTTAGACGCACGGCGCGCAACTGTTCCCATTGGGTCACGCTCCTCCTTCTCGATCGGTCACCTTGCAAAGCGGCATCTTGTGTAACCAGACAGTCGCAATCTCCAGCGCTTCTTTGTCTGACAGCTCAGGTGGTGGGCTTAATGGTGACGTTCATCAGAGCGGATAGCGTTTTTTCCAACAGACGATTGCGATGCGGCGCCTTGGTCAGCTTCATAATGCTAAAGCCACGTTGTTGTCGACCGACCTAAGCGGAAGCATCATACCGATCTTTGCTAAATGGACCGTTTGGCCACATTTGCTCGAAGATGGATTCACGCAGCACCATCGTGCAGACATTGCCAGCGCTCTTGATTGACGCTGGGTTATCAATCTGCACATAAAGCAGCTTCTCGGCAAGGCTCGGCCAATCGATTTGAAGCTTTCCTGGCTCTGCGATTTCGACTTTGTCGCACGGTGTGTCCAGATCGGTATTGGCGTAATTGCGGCGGTCAGCAAGCTATTTAGGAATGCGATTGGGATCAAAGATGACCCCGCAGGACCCCTAAATGCGCCTGTGCTCTAAATTAATTTCGACGCACACGGCGGATAGTTCCATACGCATCATTCGTACTTGTGGAATGCCTAAAACATCACAGTCATATTTCTATCCATCTAAATCCATATAAAAAATTCTGCACTTTGTCAGATCGCACCAAAATTTGTGACGTCAGTAGCATAGAAAATTTTAGCGTTGAATATTTGAGATATCTGAATGATTCGGTTGAAACAAGTTTGGTGGAATCGCGACTTATCAACTTGAACAAGCCAAGTATAAAAAGGCGTCACGAAACAACAGGAGCTGTTCTGTTACAAGTGTAGAAGTGTAGAAGTCGTTCATTATAGAGATGTGCATGTACATGTGCCTACTTGCTGATGCAAATTTTGATACGTGGTTTATATAAGTGCAATTAAGATAGGGTAAAGATTGAATTCAATGTGATTCTTCCGTACTATTTTGAAATCCAGGATGAATTTCTGTACCAATCGCAAAAGCCACATTACTAGTCGTTAAGTTAATAGTCAGCCGGTAATAGTTAAGTTTATTACGTATATGACTACGTGTGCAGAACACATAAAATCATGCAGGTCTGTTTACATTTAAGTGATGTCCATAACAAGATGAATACGTAGGCTATAATGCAACCGGTAATGTCTCTTATATTCTCTCGTGTCATTTAATATTCATGATGAAATGAT
This sequence comes from Prostheceraeus crozeri, assembly GCA_907163375.1. Taxonomy (NCBI): domain Eukaryota; kingdom Metazoa; phylum Platyhelminthes; order Polycladida; family Euryleptidae; genus Prostheceraeus; species Prostheceraeus crozeri. The sequence continues at coordinate 33,045 of CAJQUW010013617.1, read as the reverse complement.
AAGAACCAGTTGATCTTAAGTATAAAAAAGCTAAGAAACATAGTAATAAAGATATTGGACTAATGAGCATATTGATTGATGTCAAATCCTTGTTCTATCAAGAAATTTGTGAAAAATCATTCGCACTTCAGCAAGAGTAGGTATTTATATAAATGAGTTATATAAAGAGTTATTTATATAGAGTTATATAAAAGTATTAGTATTAGATATAAGAGTAATATAAAGAGGCATTTATATAAAGAGTTTCATGAACTTTTTGACAGGTCCGTATGTTAGGGACCTGGGCCCGAAATATGGAATAATAGGAATCAATAGGGACCAGTCCATATAATGCGCATTAGGTTGAAAAATCTTGCGCCTCGGTCTAGAAATCTGATTAAATTTCCAGTATCATTAATGCTGCTTCTACATCACTATGTAGCTTAGCAAATCTAATGATAGAAGAGACCACAGTTCGCACCTACAGTTATTAACATTATCACACTCTCCACTTAGAACAACTATTGACATCATCAAAATATTGTACCGCCAACTTCTTGGTCGAGAAATAATGCAGACTATTTTCACCTACGAGGGTAAAACATGAAGATCTTTTTTCAAAACATATCATGAAATTAAAAAATAATTTGACATGATGGAAATGTAATATGATACAAGTGCAATGCCATACTCTTTATGCGGCTTCATGTGTTAGAACATGGAATTTTATTCGGTGAAAAGGCTTTCAGGTGTTTGGAAAACAAAAAGTAGCCGCAAATTGCAATAAATAAACACAACTTTATCCATGCCATTTAGAAGAACTCAAAAATTCACAAAGATCTGTTCACAGAGATTCACAGAGAACTCTTTTTCAGAACAATAGGAGGACTATTAATGGTGTCAGTAGGTGTGGTGAACCCAGATATGCATGTTGTGAAACGATGATAGTATGCAAAACAATAGACTTTGATGTCAATGGTGTAATTAAATGTTCTACTGTTAATTCAAATCTTAACTGCTACTCCAGTAATGTCGTGTATGTCATTCGATGTAAGAATTGTCAAGATTATTACATAGGGCATACTGGAGGCAGTTTCAGGAAATGCATAGACTCAAATACAGGAGATACATAGACAACAGATGCTTAGACCTCAATGCAGAATTTTGGACGTTTGTCGTCATTTAATAAGGTGCGCAGCTACCACATCTTCACATAATAATTTTGAAGCTGCACCTATTTATAAGATGTCACCATCATCCACAAGCATTGATCGAGAGAACAAAGAGAAGATGCATATATCTATGCTTCAGCCTAAACTTAACAAATCATGAAAATTCTGATCTTGGCTACTTCTATGTGCTAATTCCTCTCTAGTAGTTTACTAGAAACTATGTTTATTTGAAAATAAAGCTGTGCATTAAATTCATTACCATAACTAGCCTCAAAGAGGTGAAACGGGTCGGGAATCCAGATCCTAGTTTTTCCTGAGTTGTGTTTTATTATTTGACAACCATTTTATCTTCATTTATATATATATATATATATATATATATATATATATATATATATATATATATATATATATATATATATATATATATGCTTGTATAGAGAAAAAAAAGGAAACGCAAACGACGGCAAATAAGTAAAATAAAATCAGCCAGATTCTCAAATAATGCTTTATGCCGATCGATTTCACAGTTTGACTGCTTATCAAGGCATTAAATAAAAAGTGAGAAGAGGATACATGCATATCTATACAATACATTAGGCATTCAAGGAAGGAAGAATTCTCTTAATGAACAATTCTACTATTGTTCCTGATAAATATGGCAAAATCTCGAAATCAGTTCCATCAGCTGAGTCCAGAGACATGACATCAAGCATCCTGCCCACTAAAAGTGAGTAAACATATAGCTATCTGTGCGAAGGACTATCCCGTCAAGTTCAAAGCTGTTCCGATTTTCCAGCTTTCTTGGAATGCCACTAAACACATCAGAGAGGCTAAAGAAAGCTATTTTGTCATTGTATTTCAGCATACCGGTTTCAGTACGTCATGCACGTGCCATCATCAGTGACATCAACAAAGAACAATGACTGCGCATTTTTATATTGCACACACACTGACTACACTTGGACAAATACTCGTATTTGATTCCTCGAAGTCTCGTAAAAGGTATTGATAATTTCAGCCTCCTGTGATGCAGGTAAGCATGATTTTGAAAGCTATAGGGTGCATAAGAAAGCCATTTTCAATACTATTGCTCTTTTAATTCAGGATAGCAACTTATAGCTCACACTGAAGTTGACGATCATGGTCTAGATAAAGAGGACGATTACAAACTCTGAAAAGGAATGATTGCATGAGAGAGGCCAGACGTTAGAATTAATCGGTGGCAAATCGCAAAAATGGTAGGCCTACTAGCCTAATAATTTAATCCTGCACGCCACTAAGCAGCTTCTGCAGCCTTGGCTCGATGTCAAGGTCTTTCACGAACGAAAAGCTGTAAATGCGGCGTGGGATTGCACACTGAATGTTTCAAAGTGTACTACATTTCGTGACTTATTTTACGACGACGTAGACCGTCATGTATACACACAAAAACAATGTCTTTTCTGAAGAGCAAAGTAGGCATACCAATGAGAAGTTACTGATAGAAACACATGTGGAATGCATATTTACATGAAAGTTTCAGAAACTGCTGTACACTCCAATGAGCCTTGCTTTCATGATATGTAGCAGTAACAAAAACTGTTTTGAATAAAACGTCAAAATATTGAAAAATTATGCATCGTTCTTATCTGAATTTGATTTACATGTAGCCTACATACAGGCTAACTGAATAATCCTTCAGAACAATTGATGTGAATAATGAATACGAATTTAAAATGCACAAGTAAGGTGCACTAACTAGAGAAATTGTTCTTATTGCAGTTTTATTAAGTTCAGTACTTCAATTTGGACTTTTATTGACAGCCAAAGTTGACTAATTTTTAGGAGTCGTAGGACGCGATGGTACATAAATATGCTACCTTTGAATTCCATTCGAAATAACTCGTATCCATTCTATATGTAGAAGTGCTCATGTTTTGTGATGCTTCCATCTTTAATTTGCACAAAGAAATATACAAGGAAATCACAGCTGCGTTTTATGGATTGAGGCAGAATTACACAAATGATGGATGCCACACCGATTGTATAAAGCTACCCATAGCTGTTCGAAAAACACAAGTGGAAGCAAAAAACGAATTAGGTGTTGCTACAATATTTGGTAGGTTGATGTAATTGTAAATATCCTGCTGCTTACAGGGTCATTCCTTTTCACTACATTAAAGTTCTAGTTCATGTTAATAGCTTATGCTGGAAGCTCAATCCTGGGAACGCATGACTCATCAGCCATCCGTTTTTATTCTTGCCATTTGCCTGGCCTATAAATATAAAAGGTGCACTGAAGAATTTTTATTCCCGGGATTAGAGATGAACTAATTCGAGTACAGAAAAACGCATCAGCACCTGATAGTATTTGCATCATTTCTCTGACAAGTGGCACAGACGAAATTGTAAGCTTAGCCCAATTAGCTCCAATTGTAGACCACCTTAAAATACCATACAATCACAAACTTAAACAGGACAACAAATATCAAGCCTTTGAGGATCACATTTTAACCGACAGTATCACTTCTACTATTCAAAATGCAAAATACAGGCACTTTCATCAGACAAAATTCTCATTTCACTACAATTCATACAACCACTTTCCATCCAATATCCCACACACTCTCACCCAAATCTTGACAGGACACGGACGACACAACAACTTTATACACAAACTTGACCCCAGTATTCCCCCTTTCTGCCAAAACGGCATTTGCTCAGAGCGTGAAACCGCATCCCACATTATATTTCGCTGCCCTAGCTACACAATGCACAGAAAACAACTATCACACGCAGCCAGATCAGAAGATATCCCATTTGAACACATCGACCAGTTAATCAACAAGAAAACAACACTCAACGCACTCATAACTTTCTTCGGCCACACCAAACTCAAACGATAAACAACCTACCCTACGTGGACGTGAAGATGCCACGACGGACCAACGAGAACCCAGGGCTTCGAGGCGATCCCGGAGCGACCATCGTCAAAAAGCTCGGAAGAAGAAGAAGGAAGAATCATATTTGAACAATGAACAATGAAGTGTGCCCATACTTATGTATCGATATTGTAACTTTCGTCTTCTTTTGTGAAGTTTAACGAAATATATATATCTCTCTGACATGCGTAACAAAAGGTACGGTATTTATTCAAGATTCTTTAATCCAGGGATGTGGAGTCGGAGTCCCGGAGCCCTATCATTTTTGCTATAGTCGGAGTCGCAGTCGGAGTCGGAGTCCTATCATTTTTGCTGGATTCGGAGTCGGAGTCCTACCAAATGATAGGACTCCGACTCCGGCCTATAACTAGACCCGAAATATAAAACAAACAAATCATTTATCCTCGTACATAGCTATCACTGTCTTGATGTCAACTTTCGCCGTCAAACCAAGGTACAGAGGTAGCAGTGCATGCAAAGTTTGTAATAGTTGAGGGAATGACCCGTGACAGTGAAAAAGGGATTGTCTTTTCACTCGGTGATTAGTAGAGAAGACAAGCCTTCCTAGCCTCGATCACACCTACGCGCCAAAGGTCACATCAGAGACAAAAATGAAATGCTAGTTTGTTTGAGAACATTACCTCTCACCCTCACGTTAATCGTGTATGTGATGGTTCCTCTAAAGCGCATATTAAAATCGAAAGTGTACTGATATTTTTTGGAGAAAGATGTGGGATTTTCCTACCTGGTAGAGACTGGAGAAAAACCATGTGAAGCACACATCAAAAAGGATGGGAGGAGCCTAATCGTATGCATCCAATTTAAAGCGACATTTGATAAACTTTCATCGATAATGATTGATAATTGATACAGCAATGATCACTAAAAATAGGTTCAGCTAAGCCTATAATGATCTATGATATAGGTTACCGGTTTGTTTTTCAAAAAGTGAGTACTTGCCACCCGGAATCGGAGTCCTATCAAAAGCCGGAGTCCTATTAACCCCCGGAGTCGGAGTCCTATTAAAATGACAGGACTCCGCATCCCTGCTTTAATCTCGGTACTAATCCCAAGATTGCGATTTTCCGGGACTTTAGAATATCTAGAGAGACGTCAGTTTATTGCATCTTGCATCATACATTATCCTAGAAATAGTTTAATCAACTGTGAAAGGTAACCATTACTACTTCTTCACATCCACAATTTAACTGTCTGAGTTAAAATGGCTACAACAAAAACCTCTAAATCTTAATGATGGATCAGTCATCAGCTGTGGAAAAAGTTTAAAGTCACGGATTGCGCTGAATTATTTGTTGTGTTTTTGCCTGTTTCAAACGAAGATTAATTAATTACCACCTAGTCACCCTAATTATCCAACATGGCTACCGTAATGCACTTCCAGTCATGCTAATTGTCAAGTAGCAAGTGCATTATGCACGAAGAAGAAAATGATGAACGATTTTCCAAACAAGACACCGAAATGTTCTTGAATGATGACGTTGCTAGACTCCACTTCACATAGAATATGTAAAACCATGCTTTTGTCGTCAATCAGAATGACGAACGCGACCGAGTGAACATATAATTCACTGAGCATTTTCTATGGAGCATGCTGTCGTCGCATGACTCGTGTTTTCCTGATCTTCAGAGTCATCAGTTCTTGATATACCAAGTGTCATCATGTAGATTGATAAATTGAAAAAGTTCTAGGAATAGACATGCAAAAGTGAGCGGTGTTTTTAGTATGCATAGCATCATGCACAACATCATAGATCATTGCGGAAACACCACAGTAAGGGATGAGTCAGTTTGTCAAAGACTTGTTCAAGCATGCTGAATATTAAAGCTGTGCGTTCTTTGGCGCCAATTGCACAAACATTTCATGGATTTTAGATAATGCCTAACTTCTTTCATGACTTGTTTCACCCTACTACAAATTTTTTGCGATAAATTAGGCTTCTGAGATTTTTCGTTAGATTCGTGTAGACATTATGACGAATTTGAATATGAGCATCATGTATTTATATGCCAAAATGAAAACTTGCCGGTGAACCGAACCTCAGAAAATTATATATGAGACATTTACAGATTGAATAACTACCATTTGTGGAAATAACGTACTAAATAATGTCTGATTGGATGCTCATAAAAAGTAGCATTTGCAGCTGATTTTTAACAGAAGTTTTATTAGGAAATTAAGTGTCATTTTTAATAGACACACCGATAGCCAAAACTTAACAAATGCTTAAAATTTCGTCAGAAAAATTGGCCACCCGCTCAGGATAATTCCCTCGAGGGTTTTAAATCACAACGATCTACTAGTGACACTCACCGGAGATCCAGTCATCCTGATAGAATACTTGATGGCGTAAGGCTGTCGGCGTAAAGTCATGTTGCGAAAAAATTAACTTGTGAAATTGAAGAACAATTGGTTATGTGAGTGCATGAGATATTTCTCAGGCCATGGTCGCCTGTTGGCTGCCATGTTGCTGTAAAGGACTCTGGAGAGTGATAAGGAGAGTCCAAGTTTGGTTGCGATTGAGGCAGAACTGGCGACGTTTTGGCCAGCGCTGTAACTGTCATTTTTACGTGCTGATCCAAAATTATTGCGCACCCATTCACACGGTCAGGCCTTCGGGCGATGGCATCATCTCACTTTTTATAGCATTCTGCAAACCGACTCTCATCGCAGTTTCGTACATCTTGTTTAATGTTCATTGATGTTCCTGGAGACGGCCTCTATGAGTGGCAACGTCATGCAAAATGTGTCGTAGGGCAGCTGGAAAACCAGAGCAAGTTCGTCGACGAACAATGCAGCCGGTCAGTTGAGCGCACCTGAGCGTCCAGGAAAACTACAAATTGAAAATGGACAAGGACTTCTTCATGCATATTCATCGCTGCTCTGATTTTGACATCTTGTACGTAAGTTGATGTTATCTCTCTGGAATGGTTCTTATTGAGACCGAGTCGAGGACTCTGAGAAAATCTGAGAAGCGGAAATGGCATATGAAGTCAATTAACATATTCAATTAACATGTTGCGGATGTCTTGTTGATGAAATAGGTACTTTCGTTGATACCAGGGAACTAGTCCTGTTGGTGATTCCTGACACTCGATGAAAATGCAGCTATTCAGATATGAATTCCACTTTTAGACTGAGGATGTAACTCAATTTTTAGTTATTCTATTTTATTTGTGAGAATTTAATTGATACTATTGAGATATCAAGCTAATGTTCGCGACAATTGTCGCTTATCATTCGGGTCACCTGTTGCAGGCCTTTATTAGATTGAAAGTAAGAATCCTATTATTGTAGAGGAGGAAGCCGTTGGATGACATTCGATTGGCACGACTAGGTAGAATGCTGTTGTGAAGTTTTGAAGATGATCACTGATGGAAACACCTCACTGATCATCGAGGGGTGGATGGCCCTGTCTAGGTATGCAGGCAATGTAATTTACACTAGTAAGCAACGCTCATGTTAGGATTTCATCCGGACCATGCGCGTTGTTGAGTCAAATCGAATGTACTTCGTGGGTTGAGTTGAGAATGATACTTATTTACAATTACATTATATTCACTGTAGTGTACAATTTGTACATGTGTTACAGTGACTATAATGGTGAATCTCAAGGCTTTAGATGCTGTACGAGAGGGACAGAGTTATTAAGAACATTTCGATAATTCTCGGTAATTTTTTGTTCACAATCTTCTATGGATGTAGCCGAAGCAAGAGGTCGTGGGCGACTCTGTCTTCCATTTGCGCAGTCAATAATGTTGCACGTGATATTCTGATGTTATAATAGGTTTGTGCATCACCAAGGTCCAAACAAAGTTCATGTAGGGGCTGTTCGACATCAGTATTACGGTTTGTATCACTACTGTTTTGTCTGTATTTGATGGTACGGTAGTGCTCTCGACAGCACGTCGTGATTTATTGAGTGACAGAGATGGCGATCTTCCCAATATTTTAGATGAATATTGGTGTTGATGAGGCTGTCTCAGAATTTTTTTCTTCTCGTTTTCTCATCCATGAAATGAGAACCTTGATTTCGGAAAGAGGAAGAGGCATTGAAAAGCTCAGAGTCCTCTGATGACCTTGCTGGTCATAAAATGATAAAATGTGTTGAGATACTCAATGTCTAAATAATCGTTCCAGCTGAAATCAGAATAACCGAAACCAACATCATAGACATGCCTAATTGATAACTGATGGTAGCTGATAGGAGGTTGTTGGTTTTCTTGTCGTGAAATTCGAAATTGCAAAACTCCATGTGTAGTTTTATTGCTAGATGAAGCTACGTAAAAACATACGTACACTCCAGCCTGCGTATGTTAGCATGTATCAACAGGAACATAACCCCTTGAAACATAAATTTTCGCCGGGACCCTGGTACACAATTCTCATCCCTGAATAATGAAGTTTAACTAAAAAAGAACCGTGTGCAAGAGGAATGATGAGCGATTCAATTAGATGGGCAATGAGTAGCACCTAGCACTAGACTTGAGAATTTGAAGCCTCAGCTAAAAACATCCAAAATATTAGACTTACATGTTAGAGCGGATTGATCAGAAATTTTGATGACTAGACATCGACAATCTAGGTGAATCACCCAAAATATATTTTCCAACTAAATTACAATAATTTTGTTGAAGCATCTAAATTATTTACTTTTCGACTAAACGTTGTTATTTTGATATTGTGGCGCACATGTAATCTCAAAAAGTCCAGTGTTATCTGAACTTCATAAGATATTATGATGCGTGAAAAGATGGATGCACCCGAAAAAAATTCTGAATAATAATAATAACGAGGTGTATATTTTTCAAAAATTAGGAATCGAAGTTACAAGTTATTTGGTATAAGTGAAATGCAATTACAAGCTAACATTGGTCAGGCGACATGAAAAAGGAAAAATGTTCGGGCACGTCTTTGTTTCGATGAATACGGAAGACGAAAGTGATCTGAATTTGGTAGACGAGGTGGACAAAACGGTTCAGAGGAAGGTCACGGAGCTCATATTTGCGAAGAAAGTCACAAATAAGATAATTGCGTCGTTCACGTAGTGGGGGCATGATTGAACACGAACAAGCATCGTGGCAAATTATTCGATGAGCGCGTTTAATAACTCCCTGAAGTTTATTCATAATAGTGGGGGATAAATCACCAAACACAGCGGCTGCGTACAGCAACACGGACATCACGATACCATTAAACACAATGAGGTCTTTCTTAGGAATATATGGTTTGATAACCCTTAAAATTTATATTACGTTGCAGAAATGACTTTTCCACGAGCGTGTCATTCAAAAGTACGCCAAGGATTGTCACTGATGAGACCTGTTCTATGTAGTCATAGGTGAGTCGCATTTCAGTCGCTGCTCTCACTCTGTTGAAAATCAGCTGCTTGCACTTGGAGCGATTTAGGTGCATCTTGTTCTTGTTGATCCAACTTTCAACGATAGCCAAGTTGTTAGGCATGTCATAATCACAATTTATTGACTCTATCAAAGATAGATCATCTGCAAACTTAATTAATCTGGCATTAGGCACAACGACGGAAGGGGATGACATAAATAAGCTGAATAAATAAGGACCCAACACTGAGCCTTGTGGGACTCCGGAGACAACGGCACACGGCGGAACTAGCTGGCCATTGACGCGAATACGCTACACCCTCAAGGTTAAATAAGACTCCAACCACTACAGAAATCCACAGTTGAAGCCCTAGCGGAAAAGATGATTCACCAAGAGGTTATGTTGTACCTGATCGAATGCCTTAGACAGATCCAGACATGTTACTCGAACCGCACGATTTTCATGAAGCTCCATGAATGAGGTGATGGTGTGACCCAGGTCAATCAAAGCGCTGGTCGCAGCTCCTGGCGGACGAAAGGCGTGTTGGTCGCATCCAAATTGAAGAACAAAAGAATTTTTCATCTCTAATACGATTCTCTCGAATATTGTAGAAACTATGGGAGTCAGTGAAATCGGGCGATAGTCATTGATGGATTAACATTCATGGTTTAACACACTTTTGGATGGAGATATCATAGGCAATCTTCCACAATTCAGGGAACACCATCGTATCAATAGAACACTAGAAGATATGTGTTAGGGGATCTGCAATACACTCCGCACTAGCTACAAGGAGGCGAAATGGAATATTATCTGTACCAGCAGATTACTTCTGTCGCCTTCTGATGCTGCTGCGTGAAAATTCTATTCATCGGTCAATGCAGACGTTGAGGGATCGTTTATAATTTATCGGACCATCTTGATACGGCAAATACCGACTAAGGAACGACAAATTCGTTGTGACGAATTTGTATTATAATTGCAAGAATGACGACTCACATAGAATAATCTACACACATTTTATATAGTCAATCAATGGCATTTGCATTAGACTGACATGTTCGCGAAATATGCACAGTCGTTGTCTGATTTGTTCTGTTGTTATTTAGTTTGAAGTAAAATTGTGTCGAATCAGATATACGAGGGGCGTTCCAAAAGTTCTGCACAAAAAGTTCTGTTCCAAAAGCTATGCGCATGCGTGATCATGGCAGCGTAGCTGCAGGATATGCATCGCACTCTTTTAGAATTTGAACTTGTTTGATATTCAGCTTACCACCAAAAAAGCTATCCTCCTCTCCACATATTCAGAATGATCAATAACGGAGGATTTTTTCATCGAAATCGCCATTTATGTAGCAAATAGCTTCCTTGAAATATATAAGTATCAGAAGACAAAATACAATTTACTTTTCTACATAGTCACCTTGCAAATCATTGCACTTTTTCCAGCGTTTGCACAACTTTTTCATTCCCTCTTCATATCATAGTTTTGGGAAGTTTTCCAATGATTTCTTGATAGCAGCCCGAATTTCTTTTTCGTTTTCAAACTTAATGCCCCTTAAGGGATCTTTCATTGGTCTAAATAAATGAAAGTCACTTGGCGCAAGGTCAGGAGAATATGCAGGATGAGGCAAAAGTTCCCATTTCAGCTCCTGGACTTTTACCATTGAGATTTTGGCGGCATGCACTCTGGCATTGTCTTGATGGAGCAGCGTTCTCATTTTCAGCTTTCCTGGGCGAATTTTCGGGAGTTTATGGTACAGAACTTGCAGATACGCCATAGTGGTGCTTGAGGTGATTGGCCGCTTCCGTGGGAGTGAATAACTGCCCTCCGCTCATTTTTCGTGAATTCTGTCATGATCAAGATGTTAACTGAATTGTAAGGCTGATAGCTATCTTATAAATCAGCGTAGAAGTACACCGGCTGAATTCTCATCACTAGACAATGTGTGCTGTCGGCATGAAGAGTCAAATTGATCTACAACAGATTAATCGATCTGATACTGACATAGATATATGTGCAGAACTTTTGGAACGCCCCTCGTAAATTGATAACAGATCGTCTCTTATTATCATCTCATCAACTTTTATGTACATTGCAGTGTATCGGTTTACAAATCAGACAACGAAAAAGTAAAGAAACAAAAAATGAGCAAAACATGCAATTGCTCTAGATAAATTCATTTATTTTGAAGGATTTTATTTAACCTAAATTAACAACTTTTTTCCACTAATAGATCGATCTATTCTGTATTTAATGACAAAAAATTCTCATTCGTTTACTGGGATTTCAAGAAGCTGCGTAAAGTTGATGTGACGAATTTGGAATAAGGAATTCTGGATGAGCATATTCTCTAAAGTTGCAGTCTCATTTTCTGCTCTTTAGTTCACGAATTGTTCCAAAACGTCACATTCTATTTAAACTAATCAACTATTTCACTGACGTCTTAGACGTCTAGGAAGTCTTAGACGTCTTGTTGCTGCCACTTCTGACCTTGGTGATGAATGTGCTCGGTTGACTATAGAATGCTACAAATAGGCTATCACCTTTTGAACTACATTAAGAATGACTCCCTATCCATGTAGCTGTCACATCGTGATTCAAACTAGTTGAAACAATGATGGTTTTAAATTCACACAACATGACGATCGAAACTTCCTTGTGAAGACGAGCAGCAATAAAATTTATTTTTAGAAATCTTAACGCATTCCGTTTGATATCGGAGTATTTTGATTGGGTTTCGTTTGGCGATTTTGAGCCTCCATCATCCTTGGTGGACATTGTAGTGACCGGTATTTGTAATAGGGCCTATCGTAGTAAAAGTAGTTTAAGTGTAATAATAACTTGTAGGAACGATAAATCCCATTAAGCAAAATCCAGCCATGTAAAGTAGTAAATTCAAGCTATATTGAAATTATCTAAGTGATCACAAGCTGTTCATAGTAAAAGAGACCTGAGCGTAAGATACAAAAATTATAAATTTCAAAACGTTTCTAAGTAACTACAGCTGGTACTCAAGCATTTGAAATTGCGCTGCATTAAAACAAAAGTATTAATTTCGGTTACTACATTTTCCCTCCTTTTTGAAAAAGGGTATACATAGACTATAAAATTTTTAACGCATTATGTACAAACTACCATCGAACTCTTCTACGTACACCGGTGGTTCTCTTTGGGGAACTCTGCCGCCTGTAGAAGTACGATCGGTACCACAAAACCAAAAAACGACAAACAAGGCGATTGAGCCTTTAGAAAACTGCCTCATCGATTACTTGGCAACGTAATCTCTGAGGTATGACGGTCGACGTCGGTGCCTATTCGAACGGCGTATAGGTTGAGATTCTGGCACAGTCAAAGCGAACAGTATACGGTACTTCGCGAGATAACAAAACATAAGTCATGATCGTAGTGTAGTGACCGAGTCATTCGGTAAGTCGAAGTGTCCGACTGAGAAAAATATCATAAAGCGACTATCGTATATGACTGCTTTGAAGACTACAAAGAAGTATAATATAGAATTTGAGGTTTATCAGATTGTAACACAGATCATCGAGGTATAGTGCTTATCAGTCATCCCAAATGTGTTGAGACATTGAAAATTTCATTGAATTCTTTTGAGTCATATTATGGAATACGAGAAGGTCATTGCCATAAAAAAGGATGTTTTCGCGAAGCTGTTTTTGTCCACATCATTCCATAAAATATTTTCTAGCTGAGACTTGGACAAATGCGCATGAGTTGCTCTGCAAAAAAGAACAGAATGCTTTCGATGCCTTAATTAGAAGCAGACCGTTTTATAAGCCGATCCAAACTGATGTTTTAAGCACGATGCGTTTTGCTGCCGTAAAATTTTATATATTAAGGATGTTGTTTTATTGTATTATTTTCTAAATAATAATTGTTCAGTCATTGTAGGACGAAGAAAGAGCAAGTAGTTTCTTGCGATTCAGGAAATCTTTCTATGATACACTTATGTGATAAGACCGATGAATATTGCCGCTGGAATGCAATTTCTCTTAATTCTATTTAATGTGTTTTACAAAGGAGTTTGTGCCCACCGTATAGAATAAAGTTGAACAGTCAAGAACGTTTATGTCCTCTTGCCAGACATCGATAAATCCATCTCCTCCTCCATGTCTACATTGTCTTCCAGATGAAGTTCGTGTCAATTGTCCTTTTATTTCTCATCAACGCAGTTGCTGTTGAGAAAGCTCCCGAGAAGACGAAAGTAAAAGATCCTGTCAGCGATAAACCTCCGGCTGAGGATCCCGATCTGTTAGAATTCGCCCATGATGATCCACATGGGACTGATCATGGACACCTTCATGCACAGTTGTTTTTGAGTAAGTCCATGTTGAGTTATCAGTAATTTGTTACGATAAGCTAAGGCAGTGAATTTAGTGCTTGATAAGCTTTTACATGGACAGGCGTCTAAGTATTGTTTCATTTGTGCTCGTCTCCTTAATCAAATAAGTGATCCTGAAAGTCTTGACAAACACGGAATCGAATGATCCATATCGGTCCATGCATGGATTATCGAAAATTGATTTCAGCCTTATTTCGATATAAATGGTGGGATGTTAGCAGATTTGAGCAATTCAAGGGCTTAATTCCATGGCAGCAACCTAAAGATCTGCGTTTTACCATACAAGAGTTCACCAGTACAATTCGGAATGGACCAAATTAGTTTATGACATCCAGATTGGCTGAACAAGCTGGTGGACTGCAAAACAGACTGCTCTTTGTTTGTTAATATTTTTATTATCTGCGTTATGCAGTCCTTCAGTTTTGTTCAGCCACGTTCTAGGTGTAAAAAGCTAGTTAAGAGCATTCCGAATCACACTGATGATCCTTGTAGAGCGAATCGCAGTTTCCACGGCTGACAAAGAATTTAGTTCTAAGATTGTTCAAGTCTGAGGAAATTTCTATCATATGACCAGGTGAACTGGCAATCGTAAGTATTTTATGATTATCAATTTCATGGATGATTATTTTCTTTTCAGGCAGTGCTAAGCCACGGGAAGCTTTTGAACATCTCAACGATGAACAGAGAAAGGAGTTAATGGGAAAAATATTTTTAGAAATCGATGAAAATCATGATGGCTTCCTAGATTACGAAGAAATGAAAAACCGAATTATCAAGTCGATGGCGTAAGTATCTCACGCGTAGATTCATGGTAGGCCAATGCATAATCAGAAACATTGGATCTTCGGTGTTTGAATTAAAATAGCAGTGTGTTTTGATTCATCAGCATGGATTTTTTGACAAGCATTAAGATTTTGATGAATATAAATAAATTTGAATAAAGTTTTTAGACCAATTCTAAACCTTGTCAGATGATCGACCTCGACTGCTGTCGTTGCATTTTGACTTTGGTGCTATCATGTTTGTTTAGTTTGATGGAAATATTTCAAAGAATCAATCGCACTTTAATAAGGAGTTGGCTACAAATAGATTTCAGATTAATGCAGAAGAAAAACACTGAAAGGACTGGCCAACTCCAAGTATGCATGTATTAAGCCGTATTGATGGTGATTGAAACTTTGTAAAAGCACGAGAAGCAAATGTTTCCATTTTAAACGTAGATATCCATATTTCATTGGTGAGCTAAATTGAAGTGGATTTATGTGTGATGCATACATGATAAACATGTGTTCGTGATACTTGTTTGTCAAAACATTGAATATGAAATGTAATCATGAAAAGAGTCAGGTATGAAAGCTTTCTCTGACAGTGTTATAGTCAACAATCAATAACATGAGGAAATATCATTCCTGACTTTGCCTGACTTCATCTTATAAGGTGGACCAAACCTTTGACTTAACTCTACGAATTTGTCTGTAAGATTTGTAAAGTGATCTATATTGCTTCGATCAATCGCCCTTTTAAGATCCAGTTTAGGGAACATCGAAACAGTATTCATCGTTTCCCTTTAATTGCGTAAATTGAACATTTGTGTTAGCTGCATTTTATAGCACATGGGGGGGGGTGTGAAACCGGCCTGGATTTTAGTTGTCGCTGTAGTCAAAATCGGCCGCTCGGGTTTGGAACGGCGGCAGGTTCCAACCTTGATGGCACAATCAACATGTGAAAGCGATAATGGTATTCATTATTTTTACCGGAACCTCATTTTCGACCAATTCCCGCCGAAAGAATCTATCTTCTCCGATCAGGAATATAACTCAGGTTTGTGAGGTGCAAAAGCGAGTCCATTGCATCGACCACTTGAATATTAGTGAAGTTTTAACGTCAATAATGGGGCTTTCATGTCAGACTTTTATGGACCTTTGTGGCACTTTTAAGTCCGGGTGCCCTTCCTGCCGACTTCCAATGACAATTTAGGGTTCGACCTCTGGACCAAAAGATCGCCAGGCCAAGCACCTAATCACTTAGTCGCAAAGACCACTTTTATACTGTTAGTGTTCCTCAACATTCCAGTTTTTCTTACAAACAAATGCAGATATTCCAATCTGCCATCAATCGATTGAGAAGTCTCTTCTCATCTTGATGTTATATTATTTATACTTTGCATTACGCTGCTGAAGTGACACAGCGACTTTATTTAGTCCAACATGTGGAGGTGCATGTAAGGTAGGTCTACATTTAATTGTAAAAATCACAAGTGCGTTACAAAAGCTAGTTTGCTATATAAGGCTAGCAATATGTAATTTATGAAGAATAAATACCTTTTTTCATTCGATGCGGCTCATCATGGAGGCTAAATAAAGTCAGCACATTAACACAGGTTAAAATGGGTCGCAAGATGCTTTCCACATCCAGTTTTGGGTCGCGAAAAATAAATTCCCTGGTCCATCTAATTCATAAGAAGCGCATGTCGGGGTTGGACCTACCCTTCAATTTGATCCGGCTTCAATATTATCTTTCATGAATAGGCCTATGTATACCGATATCGATAGGTCTAAGAAACCATGAAGGTTAAATAGGATCAGTGGGAGGACCCTCTTGTGTTCCATAATTGGCGTCTTTGGAGTGGATTGTGGACTCCTTTCGTGACAAGCACATGATCCTTTAACAAGCAATCCATCATGCTCGACTTATCAGGCACTTAGGGACACAGTACCAACCGTGCGGCGAACGATTGTGAACAGATAAATCACCATAATACCTACCACTGTTGTCATTCCCTCGATATAAGCACCATGAGGGTGAGATGAATAAAATTTCAACCATAGAATGTTTGATCGCGGGGCTCCATAACCACTTCATGGCATCTAGAAATTCTGAACAGACTAATGAGCTGCGAACAGTTGGCTAGTGATGAATTAACATAGATATGATACAGATAAACTCCAGTCGGACGCCAACATCCCATCTTCCTGACCGCATGACCACAATTCGAACCAGAATTCCCAACGTCGATGAACTGACTATGGCGAGAACCCTCACAGCATCGCATTGGCAATACGGCATGACATCAGCCTTTATCTGAAAGGAATTTAATAGACAACTTGAACCTTTTCAGCTCTCATGAGCATTGTAATTTGTCTTGTACAAAGCTTGTGTAAACTTTTGAGCAAGCTATGATTTGAAGAGACGAAATAGAGAATTTAATGATTTATCAAACTGCTTTATGAGTGAATCTATCTTGAGTCAACTGAAAACCGACTTGCCTGCAACATTTTTCCTTCTCTGGTTTTGTCGGTTGGTTAATATTTCTATCAGGTATCGGTACACGAAAACTCATCTCTTACGGTTTATTTCTTTGTATTTTCTTAATATTTATTGAGATGTTTTGTCTTCCAGAGACATTGAACATCAAGTATCTGGTGTTACAATTGCCAATGATGATCTCGATGGGAATGGTAAAGTATCGTGGGAGGAAATGCTACAATCAAGGCACAAATTTAATCCAAAACAACTGGAAGAGTTGCACGTTCAGAAGCTGAAAGACAAGGAAGTCTTAGGATTGGTCGAGGTAAGTTATAACGCGGCTACTTACAACTGATCAATTGGGATGTTTATGAGTATGCATTTTCTATCTGAAATATCGTTTCGGATTGCATATTCAATTTTATCTTTGCCTGTACAACAAACATTACTGAGGATTTATAATTAATTACCCTAGTAACTGCCAGATATTAGAACATTTATGGCAAACTATGATGATAATAGTCGTTTTTATATTTTGGCTGGGTTATGTATGTCCGATATTTCAATGTTGGCTTTTTCAAATTTCATTGAACTTGTGTCGTCTTCAATCAGAGATATTCTTGTTCTCCTCATTTTAATTTCTCCGGACGCTAAAGAGCATTTTTTCACTGGTTTCATACGCAATTTTTAACATGACAAAAATGAATGAAGGCTGAAGGATTTGCATGTTGCGAAACGTGAATGAGTGACCAATCGAAACAACGCGATGGAGTCAAATCAAACCATCACACAGCATTCATAGAAATTACGATCAACAATTTCGTCATAATAACTGGTATTGCAATTTTGCATTTTCTATTATAAAATTGTTAAGAGCCAATTCACATGAATCCTGATGACCTGTCTGTTGGTGATCAATATCAAATCGTGACGAATAAATTCATATTAATGGGATTATTATTTGCTGTTCTTAAGATACAACATTTAGAAGTCAACGAAAATGTTACATTAATTGAGGAAATTTGGTGAAACTTACTAAGCTGTTGGATAATTATTTTTATGAGCATTTTAGTTATTAAACCCCTTCTCGAATAATTATTGCATTATAACTATTACAAGCATAATAATTTATAATATAAGGCAACTGCAAATAATGTAATTTAATTAAAAATAATCAATTGTGCAATTATTATTGTATTATAATTCACAATAATTAATTTAAGAGAAATTCCCTGCTTGATCCTTCAACTAGGGCTATCTGACGTGGGCATCATCAGAATTATTTTTCTAAATCATTGATAATCAATTTGCCAAGCAGAGAGAAATTCCAAATACAAATCGATTGATTCCCACTCCTCCAGCCAAAAAATGTGAATTTTGTTGTAATCAAATTTCAGCGTTTATACTGACATAATAGAGGCAAGACATTTAAGTCAAACTGCTGCATTTAATGGAGAAGCGTTTCTGATAAATCCCGAATTTTCCCAATTACTACTGGATTGTACGACTGTCAACTGACTGAGATGAATAAGTAAAACGGACTCGTAACCGTCACTCGTAAAAGCATTAAAGATAATTGCTTAGACTGTAAATGATTATATAGACACATGTTTGAAAAAGTTATTTGCTTGAATTGATATTTTATAAAACATGCAGATACTTTTAGAAGACTTGAAATACATTTCAGTACTGAAAAGCGTTTTTGTACTGTTCTATAAAATCGATCAATGTCGTACTTGACTTTTGTGTGTGATTTTTCGTAAGTGAAATACTGCGAAAATGTGTGATTTTTAGCATCTTTTTCTAACTGGGTATGGCTGAAGCTTTAAATAGGGTGATGTGTCGATGTTGAGAGAAGAGAACCAGACCTGCTTATGATTCTTAAAATTGGATGAATGACTGCTATTCAGGTCTGTTCCAATTTTTCAACTGAGGATGCAACTCAGTATTATTCCATTCTTCATTTTTCTAAATGCATCAGTTAGGCTTGCAGTTTTTACTTATATCTTGATGATGATTATGCGCCTTGAATTTGAGTAGATTTAACAACCGACGTGTAGAATACTTAATCATTATTGGATTCGATAGTGCATATCAACTGGATGTAACTCTCTAATGATAGTCAAAATGTCAAATGGTGCATTCATGTCAAAATTGTGCAATTGAAAATTTTGACTCAATAATTTCATTAAACGTTGAATATGGGTGTTTGATACAGAAGACGTATAAAACCATGAATAGTTCTTCTGTTCAGGAACTTATCACCCGCATCGCATGCACACTGCTATCACCCATCCACTTATGTCAAAAGGAACTCTACGCTAGTCTGAGTCACAATAGCCACGTCTGTTATGAAACGTCATTCCTCATCCTCATGAAGACCCGTATTTTTTCACAACAATGCTCAGTATTCCTCGTTTTCAATCATTTACTTTCATTTATAATATAAGACAGATTTCTAAGAATTTTCTATTCTGCGAGGGAAACCGCTGATGTGCAGTAGATTTTCTATTGAATAGATCGATGCTGCTTGTTCTGTATTCTTAAGGGCAATATCAAAAAGATTCACCGATATGAATGAAGTTACGTTCATCAAAACGGATAAAATATACAATGATTTTTGTTGTGCGTGTCGTGTTACTTGTTTTTGTATGACAAATATGTATTTGATGACGTTATAAATTCATCCGACGAAAGAATATTACATGTCTTGCACCGTGCGTAACCGCAGCTTTAAACAATCCCGTATTCTGCTGATCTTTGAGGTGGAGCATCGTGTAATTTAGAAGAAACTAAAAGCTGCGTTGGAGGTTTCTACCGTAGTTCAACTCATATCTGAATTTCATAGATGATAGGCTATAGATTCTCTTTCATATCGAAAAAGCTTTGGTGCAATTCCATAAAATTCGCTCGTTACATCATAGAGTCGCTTTTCTAGGTAGCATCGTGTCTCTTCTCAAGGGCAACATAATTCAGGTGCTCCTAGCGGTAATATTTTTTGTTTATTATCCTTAGTGATATACGGTACTTCACTTGAGTAAAAATTTGGACTCAAACAGATTAACTTTATGGTCAGGAGATCTAAACCATGGCCTTGTTGCGCTCGTTACCTAAAATACCACTCGGTTTTCCACTGTTAAAGTCACTCGCGTGTAGGAAAATGTCCTCGGAGTAAAATGTTTTGAATATCTTATATGTCAGCGATTAGGGTTTCAAAACAACCATCGAAGTAGAATTAGGGTGATACTCTCTTTATTTTTTAAGGTGCATGCAGTTTAGCAAAAAAGTACCGTAGCGCTCTATAACAAAACTGGTTATCCGCAGCATGAGAATTTTTTCATTCAGGGTATGGGCAGGCTGATGGATGTGTACGCAATTGACATAGTATGCGGTAGGTCTCATGCTAATATTTGCGATACATAATTTTAAATATTGTTCCTTGTGAAAGTTAATAGTAAATCTAGCAGTAGTCAATTGTGTAGGCTTAATTACCACAATTCATTTCACTTAAAATTTTGCAATATGTGTACATGTATATTCTGATGCATTTATTAACATATGCATGCTCTTAGTTAAACTTACTTGACTATAATGATAATCAACCAGTCAGGTAAAAGTCATCTTGCTATCAAGTTTACAAGAAGTATTTGTAAATAGTCAATTGCGTAGACTGCTTGATATCAAAATTGTGGGGAAAACATCTTGTTTCCTTTTAAGATGCTTAAAATTCTCAACTTGAGCAATTTAATTGACAGGCAGTTTGTTACTAGAGACATAAAACAATTTTGATAGCGAATTGGATCATTTCAATTGCTGAGGCATCAAGTCAAAATGGTCCTCGTACAAAATGACCTCGTCAAAACTGTCGTCCTGGGGAAAGTCTCCAAAAGAAAAATTATAGGAACTTTCAGAACAGCATCCAAAGCCTTTGTTTGTAAAGTGTATATATCCTTCCGCTAAGATTTTAGTCAGAAAATCGCTTGTCTCTGACAATGTGAAAGTATGCTAATTTGCATGTAAGTATACCTCCACAAACGGTATGATACGATTGATTCTACGACCAAAATATTAGCAGAAGCAGTGCTTTTAGATGTTGCTACGAACGTCCATGTTAGTTAAATTCTATTTCTTGGCTTTCCATTGCGCAGTTGTATAGTAAGAGGGGTTTTTGCAAGAGACAATTTTTGCCAGGAACTGATGCTGACCATCGTTCGGTTCAATTCACTAAATAAATCGAGAGATAACATGCGTTGAAACAATTATGAAAATTGAGACAATTGTGCATCGGAGACATATAGTCAGACACTTCTGATTTCTTGAATATAAGAGTTATATTAACTGATATATCAAATTTCATTTGTGATGTGAAGACCTCTAAGAAAATGTTCCAAAACTTGTCAGTAAAATCAATGTAAACCGTCGATACATTTCAACAGCTCGTACATCTTAGAAAACTGAAATCAAAGCTTTGTTTTTCCTAGTTTTGGCGAATAGAGTACCCCGATCTTCTCAAGGCAAAGTTCATTATCATGAGAAGTAAGCGAAGTATCGAATAGTGAGTAATACTTTGAAATAGAGAGTGGATAATAATAGGTGGACAGTTAGTACCCAATATTTTAAGAACTCTTGACGGAACTTTAGTTTCAGAAAGTGTTTCAAGATCTTGTTTCAAAATACAAGGTTCTATTTATCATCTTGATTTTTGACTTATAATCCTAATTGGTTCTTCTGATATTTCTATTTCTTTCTGTCTCTTACGAATTCTCTGTACCCTAGCACATGTCTTCTCTTTTTCATAAGCGCTTGCTGTGGCACCCCTCTGTCGACTATTGCACGGTATCTGAGTTTCTCCTTCTCTTTTACAGTGTGTGTTATCTTAGCTTCTCATGTGATATCATAGCTCACCATTCTGTTTTAGTCTGAGTAGGCTGAAGCTACCTCAAAGTTGCCTACATGCGATTGAGGGTTATTTTTGCTCATTCTATTGATCAACCAGGGATCACAATTCCTGGAAGCACTCATCTGTCAATTTTCAAGAATTGTGTAGAGCACTCAGGCTTAGCGGCCTTCGGTTAGTAAGTTCTATAATGACCTCAAAATCATCCATTATCTACTCGTATTACATATGTACTGCTAGTGATGTTTTTGAAAGGGTCCTAGAGTTGTCTGAAAAAAGCTAAGTATTGTAAGCATAATGCGAAAAATGTCTCGTTTGTGGACAACGTACCTTACTTCGAATGGATCAAACGGAACATTTGCCAAATCTAATGCACGATGATGATGAATGGTTTAACGTCACTACTCCCCCACACTGGGGGCTTGGACGGTGCTGACATAGCCAGACTTTAATCTGGAGAGTTGTGATCTTTTAGTCCGGATGCCCTTCCTGACGACTTCCAATGACACTTTTGGGGCTCGACCTAGGTCAGAGCTCTGGACCATGAAATCGCTAGGCCAAGCACTTAACCACTGCGCCACGGAGACCATTCCACTAACTCCGCGATTAATGCTTATCATTTTTATAAATGAGGCTGATAGAAGCATCGAGTGCTACACGGTGACGATAATTGATACAAAATCACTGAAATGGATGCGCATGAATATTCTTAAAAATTTAGCGGAAAAATGCGTGAAATCACCTCACTTTTAGTGCATGCCAAATCGAAAATGTTAAACTTCAAAACAAAGACAGCTAAACTGAGACAGTTAAATATAAATATACTGCATTGACTGTGTTGTGGAGCTAATATGTCGATGGTTAATTCAATTTCATGATTTAACAAAAAGTACTCCAGTCGATTAAATCATTTGTTGGCTGTTACCGTTTTAGTAATGAAGATAAGTCAAACCGTTGTCATTTTTGTTGCCTTTCGCCGATTCTTTTCAGGCAACACTTCGGAATGCGTGCAATAAAAGTTTTATGTATCCAGAGGCAAACAGTGTTAACGCTCGCACTTTCGTGATAGTGACTTCAACTTCGTCCCTTCATTCACTTTAGCTGCATATAATGACTTTAGTATTGTTAGAAAAGAATCGTCAAAAGGCATCGCAACAAGTGACATGGTTTTGTCTCATCTTCATTACTAAAACGAAAAAAGTGGTCATATATGTACTTTATGGAATTGCCCAACCGCTATACTGTCAATTGGGTGCGCAATTAGCACATTAAGTTGATTTCTGAGGTTTTTCACTAAGCGCAGTAATTTGACGATCCACTGATACTTCGTCTAGGGTGCACCAGTATTAAGTAATAAATGCTGATCATCGGGAAACACGATGTAAATAAAATAATTAGATGTTAAGTCGCAAACCTCAGTTGAGAAATGGGAACAGACCTGAATAGCCGCCCTTTCGTCCAATATCACGAATCATAAATGGGGAGTTATGTTGATGTTGATGTGAGCTAGGCGTGCTGATGATCCTTGATGTTGGATGAAATATTTTCACGTCTACTCCCATTTTTTAGCTGAGGATGCAACTCAATATCTGATTATTGTATTTGCTCTATTGCCATTGATATGATGTTGTTATTCTATATCAAATTCGTAGTGCAATGCACGTGCTACATGCATATCTACATGTACATGTATATCCCAATTTAAGTCGGATCAGTCGCAGATTTTGTGCACAGAAATTTGATCGACGCTTATTCATCGAATTGATTTTGCAAAACCTGTGTAGGAGCACTGAAATTTCGGGACTTGGGATGCGATAGTGGAAATGACAGCATTACTTTGTTCATTAAATAGTTCCAGTACTCCTCACGTTTGCATTTTTGATGATTACAATATCAAATGAATCCCAATTTGCATTCGACAGTCAAGCGAAATCACCGATTTTCATTTTTACTCAATTGCATCCACGCATTGCAACAGCGTAGGCTAACTGACAATGTCAGTTATAGTAGGTTTACTTTGAATTAATTGACCTCAACTTATGATATATAAGATAAGATAGCGTATATTTTCAAATCAATAGAAATCATTTAGACAAATCAAGATCAAATCAATAATAGTCAAAAATAGCATTATACAAAATAGTCATATGTGGCACAAAGGACTTGAGGCGTCGCGAAGACTTGCAGAATGGTTGTGACAACCGCCCACTTGGAAGACGATGTGGAATGATTGAATTCAGAACATGATCGCAATTAAAAGCGGACTGAAACAGTTTCATAGCTTGTTGGCGTTGAATATGAAAAAAGTCAGGCAATCACTTCAGCTTACAATGTCTGCTGCAAATAATTTTGTGGCAGCGTCTCTCGAATTTTAAAATTAGATGTTTATCTTTGTTCAGAATATCTCCAACATACAAAGAGCATCCGTAGTTCAAAGTCGAGAGCACAAGTGACTGATACACGTTGATTAAATCTTTTTTGGTGATTATAGGCTTTAGGGTTCTCAGCAGATGAATTAGCTTCGACGCTTTTCTCAGTCGCTGATCAATATGTGAAGACCACGTCAAAGAGGCATTCAACTTAAATCCAAGGATTTCAATTGTCTCTTTTGGTGGTAGGACTGAACACAGAAAATCACATTTAGGAGGATTGCGCGATTTTGTTACAAGAAGATGTGAAGATTTTTTCATATTGAGGACTAAGTTACGATCAGAAGTCCATGAACATATGTTTTCCCACTCTATCTTTGATATGGATTCGTTCAACACCTCATCACCGGAATGACACAACATCAACATGATATCATCTGCGTACTTATATATATTATTCTGTTGTAATGCTGCTCTTACTGACGAAATGAAAACACAAAAGAGTGACGGAGATAAAACAGCTCCTTGTGGTATTCCAGAGGCAATTTGTACCATTTGACTTCTGCGCTCATTATAAAACACATATTGTTGCCTTCCATCTAAATAATTTTGATACCATGAATCAAAACCTCGCGGTAAACTCGAAGAGAGAAGTGTATTAATCAAATGTCGATGTGAAACACTTTCAAAAGCTTTTTTGCATCAAAACTAATCAATGAAATGGCACGAACACTAGTTGTCTCAAATTTGCGAAGAATTTCTTCGAATAATGCAATCATATAGCAGGTCGCACTGCTATATGGATGCAATTCTAGGAGCGGTTATCTCTCCCCAGATAAGAATCCAAAGTTGTAACCTTTTCTTATATGTTCTCCAAAGTTGCGTCAAATATATACAAGTATGTCATCGACTTCATATATGGGTTTGATTTTTAATGAAAAGCTAATTAGCTAACATGCATTATTAGGGGTCGAAACACAACTAGACGAGTACCTGCTGATGACTGACGGACTGCAGTATTATGTTTTATATCCCTTAATCGGTAGCTGAAGTAGTGGTCGATGTATTGTAATTCAAATGAAGAAATGTGGAATTACATGAAGTACTATAGACGGATGAAGAAACTGGCGATAACAAATTCAAGTGAAGAAATAGTATTTTCCATGTGTAGTCTTAGGTATAGTGTGTATAGTTTCATTGCTTTCGGTGTAGTAGAATGTCATTGTAGTTCTATTGTTTACCTCCATTATCCCCTTTCCACTTATCCACTCTTACCATTATCCACTTTGTGTAGTGTCAGATATAGTTCACTTGTAATCGGTGTAGTAGCATCGTTGTATTTCCATATTTTACCTCCACTTTTCCAATTTCTATTCATCGGTTTCCTGTTGTTTTATAATATCCATTTTTAATTTCCTTAACCTATGGTGACCATTGTCTTATTCTATTTCCACTATCAGCATCTGTAGTCGGTACAGTATATTAGACGTCTGTTTTGAACGTGTATACGGCAGTGTTTGGAATCTCTGGTATTAGTACAAGTCTTCAGATTTCCATTTTTACCAGATATTGGGCCAAAGCTGATCAATTTTAATTCGTTGCCACGAGAAAGCTACATTGAGTTCTTTTAAGAACTGATTAATCCAATGGTTACAGTAGCATTGCCTTTGTACACTTGCGGATTGGAGGACGCCATCAGTCCTCATTAGGACTACTTTAACTAATAATTTAAATTAGTAAGCATTATATTCTATTATAAATGGCTACTGGGATGACTTTCATCATCGTATGAGAATGGCCTGATCATTTTGACTTCGTCATTAAGAAGGTGTCACAAAGATTGTATATAATGCGTATTCTGAAACCTATTTTGTCTCATCATAAACTCATTCTTGTATAAAAATCCATTATTCAACGTCCAACACTCGAAACACGGGGGAAATGGACGATAACTCGTGGAGTGAGTGAGTATTCAATCTATTTTCGACTGTGCCTCTCCCGTTTTTATTCATCCGGGGAATTATTCTTGACTCAAAGAGCATGAGTGCTGTGAAGCGAGCTTTTCGCATCATCCATGGGATAGATGTTAAAACATACAAAGACCGTGATATTCAAAATTTTCTTGACCGTAGAGAGCAGCTCCCTTTAAAGCTATTCAAAAAAGCTCTATTTTGTGAAAATCATATCTTACATGATAGTGTTAATAACCTGTCTTCACACAGCGGACTATTGTTGTTGCCGCATGTACGAACAATGCGTAGACAAAATGGTGCAACGCGTAGAAAAAGTTACTATTTCGTGTTCTACTCTGTACAATGAATCATCTAGGCAATGCACGGCGTTTGCAGTCATCACTTCTGTTAATTATTCGCGGACCTCCTCCGATTCCCATTTGAGGGTATTTTGTTTTTCAATAAACGCTTATTCTATTCTATTCTTCTATTCCATGTACACAACAACACAAATAACTTGACAGAATTTAGCCTTTGCGACTTTTGCAGCATCGGAAAAGCTGCATCTTATGCTTTTGAGTGTGAAATATATTGGATGTAACCAATTTCGATGCAATTGAATTAATTCCTTATATTTTACATGATTGTTTTTTCTTTTACAGCATATTGAAGAGGACAGGGTAAATTTCCAACGTGCAGACATCAATAAAGATGGCTTTCTGGACAAGATAGAATATGCCGCTTTCACATCCCCATGGAAGTACAAGCATATGTTGGGATTTGAAGCGGACGACAAGTTGGAGAAAATGGATTTGAACAAGGATAAACTTGTTGATTTAAAGGTAATAACTAGGGCAATTTTTTTGTGTAGGAAAAACAAGAAAATTGTGCATTTAATAAATGATAATTGTGAAAAATTGAACGCATATATTAGTGATACTACAAATATTGCCAATAATATAGTTTTTACGGTTACTACCCGAGGATCTATTCTGATCAATAGAAGGCAGAACCCAGATGAGTAGATTGTCTATTTATATAAATTATTATATAACGATATTGTAATGAAGCAAAAAATACTTTTTGAAGTTTTCGTTGAGAAAGTTGCGGTCTGCAGCCACCAGTTTTTTCAACATGGAGAAACTCCTTTCCACAAATGTCGATGTTGTTCAGTATCTATGAAGTTTCACGTATGTATAACGAGACGTGTCATTTCGTTTCAGTTTCGAAATGACTTGTAAGTCCGTATTAGCTTCTAAACTCTTCTTCTAATATCCTCATCAAGCGAAGACAATTGCTCCCAACAGTAAAGTACCGCAATTAGCAATCAATATGAGCTCTATAAGACACTCATAATGTCATTTGATGACCATTAACGAGGATGAAGCGCTTGCATCAGCAATCGCTTCTTTTACACGAGTAACCAAAAGCCCGTTAGCTTTGAATCTATGCACAATTTCTGTTACAGAGGGAAGATTCGACACGTAGTACATGGCGACTTTTAAACATGATGTCCAACGAGTGACAACAGGTTGTGGAGGAGCTCCAAATTGGGTGAATAATTTCTCAAACTGCTCTTCACAGTCGCCGCCGTTACACGTAAAATCAAATTATCGTGAAATATGCACGGATTGTCATAATCTACGGATTGACATCAAATCAAGTAGTGTGATATAAATGTAATGATCAATAATGGCGATGTGTGAAAGAATTCGCGGACTGAATATTTTCGAGAGACGAGAACGTGATTGTAAAATTGAGAACGGATATTTCTCTCAATCCCTAGAAAATCTGCTCTGATGCAAATGCTGCCAATTTCTGAAACATCATGTTACTAACGTAGGATATAGCAGTAGTATGAGTATAAATTCTGTTAATATCTTCTATAGTATAGAAAGAAGGAATATTAAGCTAATATTTTTAAAGCATTTAAGTGACGAAGTAAAATTAAGGAATCGGTGACCAACACAGAAAGGGACCTGCGCACAGCAGACAATGCAACTTATCCTTGAGGTGACCACTGACCAAACACCATTGGTAGATATAGGGGCAAAATAATCGGGCAATTGCTGCCGGCAAAAATATAAGTTATAAGCTGAAACTGAAGTTTTCTCATCAACGTGTAAATTTTCAATTGATGAAGATGCACTATGTACATGTACTTCGTCTTCGAGACTTGCGTAATGAGTAGGAGGTAAGTAGACTATCTGCCTAGCCATGCACTTTCTCCAAACAGTTTGAGAAATTTGATAAATTTGCGATCTCCCTTTTAAATTCCACATGGATACGAAAATCCATCCCATACCCAGTAATTTATATATATATTATACTTAAATATAATTTATTTAGTTAGTTATAGTCCTAAGGGAGGTAGATGGGCGTTCTCCAATCCGCAAGTGTACAAAGGCAATGCTACTGTAACCATTGGATTAATCAGTTTAAATTAATTTAAATCGATATTTCACTTCTCGTGCAAAAATCACTAACGCATTTGGGGAACAGAGAACATGCATTTGAAGATAAGCGCCGCCCGCCTGTCTTAACTCAAGGGAGCGAGGGCTAGAAAAGATTCACGAAATCCAGAATTATAATTCCTGCAGTCTGTCTCGTCAGCATGTATTGTAATGAAGTTCGAGGTCTCTCCAATGAACCCTTCGTATCTTCTAAACAAATGATGCAGCAAGAATTTCAGCTGCCACAATGCCGTTTTTTTTTGAAAAATGATGGCATTGGATATGTAAGTCGATGTGGGTGGACCTTATTACAGCTAACGTTTCATGATCCTCTTCACCAGAGTAATTGTATAAAGGATTTTTCATAAATTGATTGACGGATAGAAAGATGTTTGCGACTCATTAATTTGGCCCTTCACTTAAATTACTCGTACATAAAAAGATGCTGCTCTCCTCAATGTGCCTCAGTGCTCAGGTACAACGGTAATTTCAGTGGTCCATTGCCCACACGCCCCCTCTACGCTGTATATATGATTCGAGCTCCTATAACTGAGCTGAGAGTTTAGATTTATTACTTTTATCCGAAGCACGGGCATGCACATCGGTTTACTGATGATTGTGACCATGGGACATCCTTTTCATTGTCAGCATCATATAAAGTGCACAAACAGGCAATGCAGACACGAAATCAGCTGCAAGTTTTCAGCTTTTGAATAATATAGTGGAAATCAAGTTCTATATCATGGACGGACGTGATGTTATTGAATAATTTGCTTTTTAGATGATGCAAAACATTTTCCCGTATGTAAAACATTTTCCGTATGTGCCATTTGAGAGTCTTCGTTGCCTTAATCAAAATCAAGGACATCTATGATTAATATAAGATATCTAAGGGACGTTCAACTCCCATACCATGTACTGGACTGGAGGCTAGTGACTTTGGTAGACTTGATTAATGACGGTAATATGTATCTGGATAAAACCATGGAAAAAGGTGGCAAGCAATTCATTTCATTATTGTAAAATACATCAGAATCCAGCTGAATGTATTGGTGTACATACTAATTAATACGCCCGGCCCAGTCTTGAAGAGAAATTGTCGAAAGAATCTGTGCATGTACATTATTCACATACAAGCATCGATGGTCGATTTCAAATAAATTGTGACTTTCTATATTCATTGATTTTCCTATTGCCTTATCTAAAACGTCTTCCTGTATATACTGGTGGACTTTATTCAAGAGCAATGAAACAATATAACATGTGTGATTTATTTCGGCCTTGAATTACTCAACTTTCATTAAACGAAAATTGATGGCTATTTTTATCACAGTGATGCGCGAATGTTTTCATCTTCACCGACGAAATTTTTGCGGATTTCGTTATCAACTTAATTCCTTATCAATGCTGTTCCTGAATTGCACAATATGGTAGGACTTTAAAATCGTGGAGAGTCATCTATCACCACCGCTTGGTTTGCTTTTTTATTCAATATGATCTTCGCAATGAACTACTGACATCACAATCACATCCTATTTGTTCGTCTGAGTTGTGAATATAATTTGAAGGCGTCACAGGTGATGCTCCATAATCACGAGATGTCTAATAGGAGATAAAAATATATTGACATCGGCACCAATTATGAGGAAGCACACTTTGGAAGATAGCACTTTTCCACCAAAATCTTGATCAAGGATCTTCCGAAGGAATGGATATTCATACGATTCTTGCTTAAATTTTACCATTTTCATTAGTTATACCAATCAAATTATCAATTTTTGACGTTTCAATTTGTTTTGTGTTCGTTTCAAACTACATCATCGGTTGATTTTCTTAAGATTTTAAGCATGTCTTTTACTTGTATAACAGTGAATCAGGCTAATTCACCAAGTTTGAAAAAGACCAATCTACCGAAGATAAAGTTTATTAAACGTTCAGAAACGCAACGTTCAGGCATGAAAATCAGTAAAATCAGTAACAGTGAATCAGGCATGGAAATATTCCTGCAGTGATTGTAGTAGCAAGTAAAATCATCACTGATCAGTTATCATTTAGTCCATGACTCCTTAGAGTAAAGAAAAAAGATAATCAAAAATTGTCCAGAAAGATGTCACAATTCTCCAAAAAAACACTGCTGAATCAATTTTCGCAAGCAAATCTTTTGCCAATCAAAAGGCTGCTAATTGCACAAAAAATAAACATGTATAAAATTTACAGAATCCACACCAATAGCCATTTATGCTTCATGCCGTAGGTGAACAATTTCAATTACTGGCAGTTGATATTGCAGCTGTTATTGACAGTTGCTTATTCTTGTGGGAGTTTTGTAATTCTTTAATATCATCTTGATTGGGTCCAGAATCTTCTTTCAGCAGATTCCCTGTATGAATGCGCGTATTAGAGTACTGGATAATTGTTTACAACTTCTCTCATGGTTTTATCCAGATGTGCAAAAACTACCGTCATTAATCAAATCTACCAAAGTCACTGGCCTTCAGTCCAGTACATGGTATGGGAGTTGAACGTCCCTTAGATATCTAATATTAATCATAGATGTCCCTGATCAAAACTAATTCGCACAAAGACTTTTCAGAGTTGCTTATTGATACACCACCTTAAGTTTTCTGCATGACGAACATAAGTTATTTTAACTAATGCTGTAGATCATTTTGTGTCACATTTGTATTAAAGCTCTGTTATGAAACAAATGTATGTATGACATCTTGTCGATTCACTGACTGTTTGCAAAGCTGTCGCATACAACTCGAAAATAGCGAACTACATTGACTTTTTGTAATTCCAACTGTTTTCAACGAGGTTAACATTGATCGTATGATTTCACTGATACTACAAAATACAGGTAAAGATTAAGGTCACGCACCTGCAGCATCTACGGTAAACCTATTATCCATTGATGTAGATTTCTGAGATGTGTTCATGCTGACAACTGCGATAGATTTGGCGGAGGAGTAGCAATATGTTTAATATATCAGTTCCCTGTGTAATTGAAAACATGTACTTACCAACCTGATTTTGTGTTTTACTACTATTCTTAGAGTTGTGTTACACGCAATGAAAATCCTGAAATGAAGTCAGCATTGGCACAGTGAGATGGAAACAACTCAAAAGGATGATAACAACTATCTTAACAATCACTACAAGCCTATTAGTCAATCGCAACAATAAATTAATTACCACCAATTATTTTCGATGAATGGCAATGCAATTGATTTTTGATAACCCCTGTTTTACTCTGTTCTTGGTATTGACAAGTCATCGGATCCTCTAACGCCTATTGTACTTATTCCATCTCACGATTCTTCTGTAAGAAGTGATCACCTGACGTCGATGTTTAGACGCTCGATTAGACACGTGTGTCTGTATATGCAGCGAAGTTTATCTAGTGTCCGGTACTTAGTGAACCATGTGGACGCGTCTAGACGTTCAGACTGAAAGGTTTTTGCGAAATATGATGAACCTTGAACATTACTGAATGGTATGCTTCCCAAATTTTCTTTCACTGGTCGATTATTTCTTCCGATAATACTGCAAAGATTGATTAATCCCATCTGAAATAAGCGATTTTGTTATTTAGCAATATCAGTATTCTGGGGCCTACTTCAGACAAGTTTCAGGTTCGTCATTATCAGATCGAGCTGCATTTAATTCAATCATCCTTATCAAATGCAGGGAATGAAATTACTTTTTACAGCATTGAAACACTTGTGTGCATATTGTTTTGATGCTTCAATGGATAGCGCAGCGATACAGTGAAACATCCTTTAAGATTCAGTTTTTATCACTGAACTGTTTTTTGGAGCCAGACATGCAGACTTATTCAACGACAAACGTCAACAACTTCAATCATCCAAGAAATCATGATATTTCAAATTCAACGAGCTCTAGGAAGAATAATTACACAAATCTTCAAATGATGATGCATAGAGTAAGTATATTAGCTAATGCAGCAACTCAGCATTAATTAAGTCCGCGATGTGGATGCACCTTCGATTTTATTAAATAAACTCGAGTTGAGAGGCAGTGCCAAATGTGAGATACGGAAATTTTCGCAGTTTTCAAGAATTTTCCACGGAATTGACTGATCATGATAGCAATATGGAAGGAATAATAGTATTTTGCAAATCTTCCGCGTCATGTCAACCTTGGAGAGGTAATCTCTGTTAAACTAGCAATTCGATGGGTTGCTATCACTTAAATGCTCATCCTTATTAATAAAAGCATCTTTCTTTCGCGTGATCATATCACAAACTACTCGCAACTGAAAGAGCAAAATAACATCATCAAAGACAATCATCATAATTGAATT
>CAJQUW010013616.1:0-84273 GCA_907163375.1 Prostheceraeus crozeri | reverse complement strand
GAACCGCGCATGAAATGACCAAAATGATTGCATGCACTGGAATAGAAGCAATTTTAGATCGATCACATGTACAAATGTTACTTGTTCTTCATTGACATGATGTTTCTAAGAGAA
Source organism: Prostheceraeus crozeri (assembly GCA_907163375.1). NCBI lineage: Eukaryota > Metazoa > Platyhelminthes > Polycladida > Euryleptidae > Prostheceraeus > Prostheceraeus crozeri. The sequence goes on along the minus strand of CAJQUW010013616.1, from coordinate 84,159 downwards.
ACTACCAATGGTAGCATCCAACGCTTTATGAAAATCATCAGATCAACATTTCTGATACAAACCTATAGAAATATGTAATGAATTCCCTACAAAACGGCAACATTGGTAGGTCATCAGCAAAATGCAAGTATTTTTATGGTTGTCCGAAATAATGTAAGTTCGTTGGTACAGCACCAATTTTACAGCGAAATTGAGTACCTTCATTTAAATTCAAGTTCAGTTGTGAAAGAAGTTGATGAAGCATGGAGACTGCTCTCGTCTGCGTCTACACATGAGTGCTAAATTCGAAGAGGGATGTCAATGATGCATACAAGGAAAATGATGGTCGCTGAGGAGCATGCTCGTTTTGACTAACGGTGATGATGTTCATATATGTAATAGCGCATTGTCAAGTTTCTACCAGACTTGAAAATAGGGGTCACTCACGCCACCTTAAATTGAGAAGGAAATGCCCGCTTGTAGCAATTTTGTTCAAGATGGAAATAAGACGGAAAAAGATATTGCTGATATCATCAGTTCCAGTCGATCAACGCAGTAGCGCTCTACAGTATTCAAAGTCGTATGTCCTTACGAAATGCGATGTGCTTGGAAAAGCCAGGTGACTGTTGCACAAGATCATTCAACTCCCTGTACTTCTGAAGAAAGTACTGATAGAAAGCGGCTAAATTTATTGCGCAAACAGTAAAAGTGAGGTGTGCATGCGACTTTTCGGATTGTCATAACTTGACACGGAAAAAATGATCTGATGCACATTACATTACAGGTCACAGGCGTTAAATGTTATTTTCCCATCCGCTGCCATTAGTGAATCAACACTATCTCATCTTGGATCAGCTTCGTACTATCTTGTTTTGATTTTCACTGTTGCTAATAAATGCTTTTTTCTCGTCTTATATCTGATTGTCTTTTACAGTGTTCCAGGTTAATAATTTCCATCAAAGAAAATAATTCCCTCTCTCCTATCATCACACTGACTCATATCTAAATTTTTAAATTCATGTTTGCAAAGTTGTAACCCCTTTCCTGCCTCTGATGTAGTCTGAGTAGGCGAAAATTTAAGAGTTTGTTATAAAGACCTATAAATACATGTAGCACGGTTTACATTTTATTCATGTTGATAGTTTGTTCTGCTAGTCACCAATTACTATATTTATCTTGTCGGAAAGTAAGCTTGCTATGACTCATTTAAATTTTTCAACAAATTTGCCAACTGAAACACAGATAATAACACAGATATTTAGCAATGAAAACCGAAGTTCACGACAAGAATCTTTAACATGTTCCGAAAACTGACAGAGTGAGCATGTGAAATATCTCTTTTGATTTCTCCGTTAAAAGCCCATTTCTCACCTTACAGGAGACTAGCAACTTTCTGAAGTAAGTAATTCGAAAGTCATTGATGCTTGAATCCTTAACCATATAACGCTTTACTCGACACCAGACAGGCTATTCAGAACTTCCACTCATAATCTCCACTCTGACCCTCCCATTCTCCTGAGCAATTCTCTCACTCCGTCTCACTCTACGAACACTCAACAAATATCAATGATTAACCATCCAACCATTCTCAGACACCAAGCAGAATGTGTGAAGTTCTTAGACTAGGGTGTAGCTGCGTTGTGAGACGAATATCACAGGCAAACAATTACTTTTAACCCAGACTAATATTTGAAGCCATTGTCAGGCAAACAACTGGACGAGTCACGAATCCCACGATGCGTCATGCATAGGATTCTTCTACCACATATGCGTCTATTCTCCAGAAAAAACTGCACGTAAATTACTTCGCTCTCTGCTTCCAGATCTGCCATCTAGTTTTCACACAATGTGAAATGTACTGGTAAGTTCTTAAGTCAAAGTTTCTGGAGGAGGTCCAGGTCCCATGGCGGCATTTTTCCGTTGCCTAAGTCAGTCGCCCGATATTCCCGATGAAGGACCTAGTCTCCCACGCATGGCACCCGTAGTCTCGAAGGAGAGGGGCACAAATTAGGAGCGAATATTCAAGTCACCGCACTTCCTCCTGAAACTGACAGCCGCTACAGATTCAGTTCCGCTATTGATCGTGCAATCGTTCATATTGCTGGCAGCAAACGTGTTGCCACAGGTGCTTCCCGTCAGATCACTTGCAGTCCTCTCAGTCGAGACTGGCTGACTCGAGGACGGATCAGATGCCACGACAAGAGGATGCCCTCTTAAAGACTATCATTAAGCTCGCTACATGTATGTCTCAGGAACATTCTAGCACTTCAGCTGCAAGATAGAGAATGATGACCTAGAGAACACCACGATCTGAGATCCATGCAGACCAAACTCCCGGCGTTCGTCCGCACTCTACTTGCAGGTGAGCAGTTGCCAAGCTCTTCTTGTCTTGCTCGCCCCATCAAGGATGGAATTGAAGCTCCTGTCATTCCTCCTTAATTTCGTAATCATAAATCGATCCTACGCTTGGATGAAAAACTATATTGTGGGATTGAGTCATTTACAATTTTACCTGCGACTTGCAGCAAAACAGTCAAATAAAATCAACGCTAACAATTTCTCCGTTGTCCATTTCCATCAATATTCAGACCATTCCTGCGTGTATGCAGTATCGCCTTCCAGTTGCATTATCCACGCCCAATAATGTCGTACTCCACAAGACCGATGCCACCCATGTATAGCTAAAACTGTGGTTCACGACATCGACGTAAACTGTTTTCTCCGAGATATTGTCATAATTCCATGAGTTCATCGCTGTTCATAGCGTCTCATTCTACCGTTATAGCCGTTTATAGCGACTAACCTAACCTAACCGAACTACTACATAGGAATGCGCATCACTAAACATGTAACGGCGTTGAACGTTTTGATGTTTCGTCTCTTGATGTCTGGCTTTCTTGAAATAAAATTGCTTTTCTGTTAGTTGCCCATGCATTTGTCCTGAATGATGAAAAGTTTGATTTGGTTCGATGAAAAAGAGATAGGGACAGCGAAGCAAGTAGTTACCACCAAAGTTGCTCGCACCTAGCAACAAAAAAATATCAAATTTGTAAAAAATTCACATACAATTCGACATCCCAACGCACTTTATTCACAAAGCGCGATGACACGGAGTTCAGTGCCAAATCCGCTGCAGAGAATATTAGGAGCAGTAGATCCTACAGTCGAATTGTTCAGGCAACATAGACAAAAGTGAAATAGCAATCGCTTTACTTGCAGATCAATCAATGAAGATCAGAGTTGGCAAAAGTTGTTTTTTTACAAAGAAAAAGGTTTAAAACGTTTTAAGCATTTTATATATATCAATTACAAAAAATACGCAAATCACTGGTTCACCGGCAAATCGCAGCTCCCATCTTGCTGAACACTCGCTCCACACTGGCAGAGCTCAGGAGTAATGCCAAAAGTTTTATTATCAACTCGTACAATTTCTGTGATAAGTTGCCCGTAATGACCTGTGCTCTAATAAAATTGTCTATCTTGCTGTTTCCTGCTTTTTGGTTTAATCCTTTATCTTCTTACTGTCCCCACCTATGAAATTGCAGAGGAAAATATTGTTTACAAATTACTACATGACTAGATTACCACATCTCAGAATTTTTAAAAAAAACATAAAAATCAAGCAAAAAATACCCTTGTTTTAAACGTGTTTAAATATCTGTATGTATGTTGAAATCAGTTTGCTGAGGTCTCTCTCATAGCAGTCTGTCAGTAGCCTGTTTTCTGATTAACCTCGTAGTCGCATCTGCAACTTTTGGTAAAAAAACTTTTTCTTTTGAGTCTTATATTCTTATGCTCTCAAGATCATAAGAACAACAAGTTGCGGTAGTTCAATATAGAAACGAAACTTCGCTTTCAAACCAAGAAAAATTAAAACCATGTTTCTATTTCCCTGTAGTAACCTGGAGGCGATCATATTTATCATATACAATCACTTGTTAAATAACAGCATTTTCCTCCAGATTATGAAGCGAATTCAAAAACAAGGAAATGTCATGCATTTCCTTGTTCATCATACGGTCAAAATTTGTAAAATCATATGGTGTAATAATATACTGCTGGCAGACTCGAGAGCAATCACGAATTTGGAATTTGCATCCTTTATGTAGATAGAAGGATATCTAACCATTTTTGGTGGACCAGACGGCGACAATAACTCATAATTTCAAAATGACACATTTCAATAGCTGCATAGTAAATTATCCTCTATTTGAAATGATAATGCTCATCCTGTGACATATTTAATGTCCTCTATAATTGAAATTTACGGCTCGAAATGCCTTATTTCCAATGATATTCAATTTCTTGGTGCCTCCAGACCTCCACTCACACATCGAATTGTGTCGATGATGCAGTCTTCCATAAATTGGTGCTGATTATTCCAAATTCATGCATAATCCTCAAACAGCTCATTTACTGAAAGATGTTGGCTGAATTTGTAGACAATGCAACTGAAATTTTCGGAATTCATTGGGAATCGATTCCTCAAACATAAGAAAATTGTATGGGAATAAAAAAATATTGTCGTCCTGATGCTAAAGTTGCGGGCATGAATACAAGCCAGAATCTCAATAATAGCTAGCAAGCACAAATTTTTTTCTACAATGTCAGAAGGTCTAAATAAAATGTACTCAAAAATTATTTATATGTCAAATTATACATTTCTATTTATGTAATCAAGCTGATATAATCCGTGAAACGTGAATAGAAAGTTTCTCAACGGAAATTGCATGTTTCTTTATGTCTTTCGTGTAATGTAAATGTTTGAAACTGAAAAACAATTTATAACTTCTGAAAAGGAATTGATTATTTTAGAAATGATCAATAAAATAAAATGAAAAATTCTTCATTCAAATACAAATTAGGTTTTGAAATTTCGTATCACAATTAAAAATGTAATTGCTAAGATCGCGGCATGTATCAGTGGTATTATGAATTCAGTACATCTTCGATTATCTGAACGCCTGGAAACAGATAGGTCAGTCAATGATCCAGACAAGCAAGAAATCTGGCTAAACGAAATTTCAGACGCAAAAAGTTCTACGTGCTGGTTTTTCAAATAAAATTTCAGTTTCAACATATCTGGTAAGTTCATCCTGATACTCACACATCTATTGGTGCATTTGTGACCTTGTGATTTTGTTAGATCTGTAAAAGGGAAGCTAATTTTGGTCGATAAATTTCCTTTGAAGAATGGATGAAGAAATATATAAATATGTTGCAATTGCAAATGCGCATTACTATCGAAACGGGGATCATGAGTAATTCCGCAACGTTTCGAAACAGGCTCTAATAAAAATCGGGAGTGCCGGTTCCTTTCAATTCTTTTATAGGAATCGCTTTAGATAGGAAATAAGCTTCAAAACCAAGTTCATGACATGAAAATAGAATACATGTTTCTTGTGTGGGCGCCTACTCAGAGTCAGATGCTGTCAATATTCTCCCCCAAGGCCATCGAAGATGCATCTCTTCAGACTGCAAAAAGAACAAGGCTCCTGTCATCTGGTAAAAGCAGAATTCGACTGTAAGAATCATGCTAACTGTTCCACTTAGTAATCCGGCATACAAATATGTGACTTGCGTGATGAAAACAAGGCGCATCACAGTCTCCTTTCTTCTCGTTTTCTCTATCAAGCAATTTCCTCAGAAATCAATACTGACCATAAAACCAATCTTGGTAGAATGTGAACGTCGTTGCTCGCCAGCTGGCAATTTTTGCATGAAAAAACAAGATCAATGCTAGGTGACCCATCGTTGAATACGCTTCTACTCTGAAAACAAAACATGATATGAGCCACGCCTGTGTACTTGGGCCCATGAAACGATTGTTTATGAGTCCTCATAAAGTAATTTGAGGTTTCAGTTAATTAGCATGTTTTCAAATTTATTTATCAATTTTAAATTAAACAAAATTAAACCATTTTTATGATGAAAAATTCATTTTCATTCGACGTCAATGAATAAATAATGCGATTCGCATCACAATCACGCTCTCACTACTTGCGGAATTAATAGCTGGGCATCTAAATCAGGGTGCAGATGTCAATTTACCAAGAAATCCCATACATTCTTTCTTTCCTTTAAAGTATCAGATTTGGTTCTTATAAACTGGAACCGGATTCGGTGCCGAAGTCGGCTCTTTTTGAAATTCGGGAGTATAGTTCCTTATCCATGAGTCAATTCTTAAAAGGCATTATGTGTAACGAATGACTTACACTTATTGCACTGTGCCCACTCAAACTTTCAATTCCTTTAAGGTTGTTTGTGAAATAGATGAATTAAAACACATATAAACCTGAAGCTGCTGATAGAAAGTCGCAACGTACCCACAATGGTGACACAGCTAAATTAATAACAAAAAGAAAATTCTATTTGAACAACATAGCCAAAAGTACAGCAATAAAATAAATAAATTCCACAGCTGCAATATCTTTTACTATTTGTTTCACAGAATTCTATGATTTGTTTAGTCTTAAAAGCAGCACTATCGATTATTTCGGCTGTCGTAACCAGAGCTGGAAAAATTCCACTGAAATTTTTTAATTCCAATTCCAATTCCGGAGCAGAAATTTCAATTCCAAATCCAATTCCAGTCGAAACAGTTCAATTCAAATTCCAATTCCATAATAAGATTCAATTCCGATAATTGCATGTCGCGTATAGTGTCTTATGTTAATGTATCTAGCGTTTGTTCGTTTCAATCTGACCCATGTGCCCTTATCCTATCCTTGTTGTTACTGTGTGCCGTTCCCTGTGTCGTTCCTATGTGCGTTTTCATGTTCATAGTTCATATTTCTTGTGTACATGTATATATATGTAACCGGTCAGCCTACGCCATTTTCGTTTCGTAAACCAGATATTCAATATCTCGTGAAGAAAAGAAAATTAAAGGTCAGCAAAGAATCAAACGTTGAGAGAGAGAGAGAGAGAGATGAGATGCGAATAAATCTATTAATAAACTGACAGAAGAAAGAAATTCAATGTGAGAATAACGTGATTGTCGATGAAAGAAAAAACGACGATAAAAATGATATCATGAAAACTGATACTCCATGTTAAAAAAGGAACGAAAAAAAATTAGAAACGATGAGAAATTGACACAACAACTACCAACAACAACACACGACATCTTCAGTAGCGGTTAGAAGAACTCCGGGCTCTCGCGGTGTAACATAACTACAGAAGTAACAACAACCAGCCTGTCAGCGAACAACAACATAGCAGCGTATACGGCAACACATCAGCGAGCGCGACTGAAGATTGACGGTATAAGTGACACTGATTTTAATGATTATGTACAAATAGATTTATCACAGGTCTATCGAAAAAGTGGAATTGAGGTTTATCAAGGTCAATTCCAATTCCAGTAGATTTAAATATCGTCAATTCCAAGTCCAATTCCAATCCCGACTTTTCCCACTCTGGTCGTAACCAGCTTTAGAAGAGCAAATGTTTAGAAATTCTTGCATCGTATGATGCTGGATTTTGAACAACTCTATGGTAGATTTGCAAATACAGTGATATATAAGAATCATATCACTGCAAGGCCCCGCCGAACATTTGTAGTCAATCAATCACACAAAACTTTATACACTTAATTGAGGGTATTTTGTGTGACGCGTAAGCTATGTAAGCAGATAATAAAAATGACTCTCTCTCTTCTCTCTTGCCTACCTCTTTTTATCATCAAGAACATTTGTCGCAGCCTTGTTTCAGCTGGCATCCCAAGTATTATGGAGCCTGCGTGACCTAGCCGCAGTGATGGCCGCAGACCAGATGGCTTGACAGCATTTCCCTTTTCGAAATGGTGAGTCCCTGGTCTGGGATTTTACTTGCATTGATGCGCATGCCAAGTCTCACCTAATTGACTGCTCTTCAGTACCAGGCTCCGAGGGTAATGTACCAGAACGCTCGATCAAAATATGCTGACATCTCTCAGAGTAAAATTCTTCAGCCTATGGCCGTGGAGACGTCTTGTGCTTTTGGGCCTTCCACAAAAGCTTTTATTGAAGACCTAGCTAGGAGAGTTTCTGAGAGTACTGGCGATTAAGGTGAACATTCCTTTCTCAAACAGAGAATCGGAGTCGCTATTATTCGAGGAAACTCTCTCAGCATATCCTTTGCCTCCAAATCTTTTGCGCCTGTTTTTTCATCTTTTACTCTTTTTACCTTTGGATTTTCCTCATGTATACTTGTTGGATCTGTTTTAAATATACTCATGTGTCTCGTCGAGATCATTGTCATTTTAGAAGTGACCGCGAATATCACATTGGAGTCGTCACTGAAGATCTATCTAAACAATCTGTGATAGCAATTATTTGAGTAATAGTTGGTGGATAGTTGTTGAAGGATTTACTATTTGAATTTGAATTTATTTGAAAGATGACAACAGCTAAAGGCCAGTAATAGTCACCATACACGATTGATAAAAGTTCAAATATACGAGTAGTAAAAAGACAAAAATAAACGGAGGAAATAAAGACAGAAATACAAAGGAGCACAAGCCACAGACTATAATATTTTTCGCTTTATGCAACACGCAGAGTCATGTAAAAAGTCGATGTCATGAAGTTGATTGGCCATTCGAGTGACTCTAGGAACAAAATCATGTTTCCGAATGAGCAATCGACACTTTCCTTTGGATGTAAATAGGTCAGTACGTCTGGTTCGTCTCACAGGCACTTTCAGTAAAATTGCTGAACTCAAGTAATTGCTATTCACTCTTTGGTTAACAATTTTATGAAATAGCAATACATCAGAAACATCACGACGTTTTTAGAGAGTGGTAAGTTTGAAACGTTGACACAAACTCTCGTAAGAAAACGCACTACTCTCATGACTTTGGTAACAAATATACTCTACAAAAAGTTTCTGGACTCTTTCAATTTTTGCAATCATACATATAGTGTTCGGTGACCAGACTTGAGAGCAATAGTCCAACGAAGGACGAATGTATGAGTTGTACAAAGTCTTAAGCACGTGAACATCATGGAACGATTTAGAAAATCTTTTCACGAAGCCTAGCATACGGAAGGATTTATTCACAGCAAAACATACATGGTCGGTAAAGGACAAATTACAAGAAAAATAAACCCCAAGGTCTTTGATTTTTGAAACACTTTCTAATACATGGTTACCGATACAATACTGATAGGAAATACTCAATCTACGCATCAAACTGAAATTCACATGAAGACATTTACTTAAATTAAGTGACAGTTTCCATTTCTGACACCAACTGAACAAATGACCTAGATCATTTTGGAGTTCAATGCAGTCTCTCAGTAATGAAACCCTGTTATAGATCTTCAGATCATCTGCGTACATCAGACAGTGACTACTTTGCAGATAAGAAGGAATATCATTTACATACATAATGAATATTGTTGGGCCTAGTATGGAGCCCTGGGGTACACCAGATATTGTTGCAGCCCAATGTGATTCAACACCGCTCAAGACGACTCGTTGAAATCTTCCAGTAAGATAGCTTTGAAACCAGCGTATGATCATGCCATCAATTCCAAATTGATTTTTCATCTTCAGAAGCAGATATTCGTGAGATACAGTGTCAAATGCTTTGCTGAAGTCTGTGTAGATGGTGTGTACTTGTGAGTTATCATCAAAAGCAGATGATATGAAGTCTTTGTATTCTAGAAGGTTGGTAGTAGTTGACTTCGTTGGACAAAAACCATGTCGTTCATCACATACAATGCCACGAATATGATCTCTCAACGCGTCATTCACGATTCTTTCAAACAATTTACTTATGACAGGTTGTATGCAGATCGGACGGTAAGACTCTACACAGGATTTACTGCCTTTTTGCTTGAAAACTGGCACAACATTGTTCATCTTTAGGAGATCTGGGTACTCCCCAGTGGATACTGATAAATTAAAAATCCATGTTAAAGGGATACATAATGACTCAGCACATTCTTTGAGAAATATTGTTGGAATGTTCCCATATCCACTAGCCGAGCTAGTTTTTAGTTTCAAAATCTCTGTCTTCATCTGATCAGGCGTCGCTCTTGGCAATCGGAATTGAGTCATATTGTAACACGTCACAATCAGGGAGGATATTTGAAGACATGATAAAAACCGACTCAAAGTAATTGCAAAAAGCCTTAGCAATGGCTTTCAAAGTTGTGTGACAGGAATTATTATATGTCATCACATTCGGAATTCGTCTATCTGATCTCAGAGACTTAACGTATGACCAAAAACGTTTAGGATTGCTTTTAATTTCATTCTCCACACGCTGAACATACTCTGCATGGCACTTGTAAAACGCGTCCTTGGCAATAATTCGTTTATTATATAGAAGCCATATGAGACGAATTATTGCCAAGGACGCGTTTTACAGTATTTAATGGTAAGTTGTCCCTTCGAAGAGCAAGAGTTCTCTATTTCTGGATCATTGGGATTTACTTTACGATGCTCATCATCGTTAGGCCATTCTGACTTTGGAGACCATAAGAATGAGGGACCTTGTTTCCATTCTTTCAAATCAGTGAACTTCGACATATCAACTCCTCGACTAGCATGATCAGCAGGATTTACCTTTGAGGGAATATATTTCCACTGATCAGGATGAGAATGCTCTCGTATGAATGCAACTCTATTTGATACAAATCGGTGCTCGTTTGGATAATATTTTCAGTAATGAGGGACCTTTGTTTCCATTCTTTCAAATCAAGATCAGCAGGATTTACCTTTGAGGGAATATATTTCCACTGATCAGGATGAGAATGCTCTCGTATGAATGCAACTCTATTTGATACAAATCGGTGAAAGCGGCAATTCTCGTTGCGAATATATTTCAGTACCGTAGTGCTGTCTGTCCAAAATACATAATTCTCAATACACATCGCCTCTTCGAGCTCCTTCTGGAGAATGCATTTGATTTGGACTCCCAGCCTAGCTGCAGTTAGTTCAATTCTAGGTATGGTCATCGGCTTTAATGGACAAGTTCGGGCTTTGGCCAGAACGAATGAACAATGAACATCGTTAGTTGAGTTATTGAAACGAGCATATACTACGGCTCCATAACCATCTTCGCTACCGTCACAGAATATATGTATTTCACATGAGTTTACCTTCAAATGAATGGGCTTATAGCATCTTTGTATTTCAAAGTCTGACAACTTATGGATTTCTGAGATCCAAATCCGCCATTTCTGTTCCTGTTCAATGGGCAATGGCTCGTCCCAACCGATACGAAGTCTGCATAATTCTTGAAATATCAATTTAGCTGTCAAAATGAACGGTGATATAAAACCAAGAGGATCGTAAATGGAAAATATAACAGATAATACGCTTCTTCTCGTAAATATGTTAGTTTTGATTTCAATTTTATATCCGAAAGTATCCGATTCTGCGTTCCATTTTACACCCAACGCTCTCTGAATACTTATATCACATTTCTCCTTGATGCTTTGCTCAACTTTATCACTTGGACTTAAATCTCCTGAATATGATTTCAGTAAGCTGGATGAATTGCTTGAGAATTTGGTTAGATTAAATCCTCCATTGAGACATGCAAGTTTAGCGGTGTCGATAATCTTGATCGCTTCATTTTCATCATCAACAGAAAGAAGGAGATCGTCAACATAAAAATTTCTTATTAATAGCTGAGCTATACTTTGATCATCACATTGTGAAATGGCCTGTCTGAGAGCATAATTTGCACAGCTAGGAGAAGAAACAGCTCCGAATACATGAACCGTTAAACGGTATTCCATGGGTTTCTTTCTCAAATCTCCGTTTGGGTACCACAAAAACTTCATGAGATTACGATCTTCATTGGGAACTTTGACTTGATAGAACATCTTCTCAATGTCCCCAGAGAAGGCAATATTTCCTTTCCTAAATCGCAGAAGAATCCCAAGTAAGTTGTTTGTCATATCTGGTCCTTGAAGCAACATATCATTCAATGAAATTCCTTTATATTTCAATGCACAATTAAAAACCACTCGTATGTTCCTTTTGACTTTATGGTATACGCCGTGATGAGTTATATACCATGATGATTTTGACTGCTGCTCTGAATTCTGTGATTTCTCTGCAAATCCCTTTTCAATCATATCGTTCATGAAACTGCAGTAATCTTGACAAAGTTGTACATTATTTTCCAGACGTCTTTTCAAGAAACTCAAATGTTTTATTGCTTGTTGACGATTATCGAGTACACATGGTTTTTCTTCGCGATGGGGTAATCCGATTTCATAATGTCCATCGTGGAACCTTATTGCAGAACTTACGTGATTCTCCCACATGTTGTCTTCGATTGATGGACAGGAACCGACTACGTTTGAATCTTTAAAATCATGTGAATACATAATATCCAATTTTGTTGCGATATCTTGATAATCGACTTTTGTACGATTTACCTTTATTTCTGTAATTTCGGAGTTAGAAATAGGTCCATTAATAGCCCTCCCCAAAGCATGTCTCGTGGCGTAGGGTTCATTTGTGTTTGCGTATATCTAGAGTACTTCTAGAGGTTTCATCAATTCTGAGACATTTGCACCTATCATAATGCCGACTTCTGCACGCACAAAATCGTGTGGGATATTTCTGAAATGTTTCCATTTCATAATTTCTTCTTTTGAAGGTATGTCCTGTTTCGAAATGGGTAATTCAGGCATTGTGAAAGTTGATGGGAGTGCGAAAGTGGTATTCTCATCAAGGTCCAAAATCTCCAGATGATTTATAACATATGTCGATGTAGGACTCTTCTTGCGTTCCATAGTTGTCAATTGAATCATGGTCTTTGCACCACTGATACCGAGTTGTTTAACTAAATCCTCCGATAAGAAACAGTCCGTACTGAAGTTATCTAAACCGGCGTAAGTTATGATGCTCTCTGTCCTTTGATGCGAACTTTCACGGGAATAAGAGCCAGAGCTATCTTTTTCTTACCACCGGCCCCAGTTTCACTATCCTTGTTACAGAATACTGATACAGTTTCTTCGTTGGTATTGTCATGCGTTTGATCTTGAGTAGTGGAAGAATCTTTGCGAATATGAAGTGAAGTAGGATGCCCTCTGCTGCAAATATCACACGTCAATCTTTGTTTGCAATCCTTGGAAAGGTGGCCCATTCGAAGACATCCAAAACAGAGTGAATGTTTCCGAATAAACACTCTTTTCTCCTCAATAGCCTGTTCACCAAATTTGAAACATTCATTCAAATAATGGTTCTTTCTTTCACAGAATTCGCAAAACTTCTGATCTCTTCTTTTATATTCATTTTCGTTTGATAGACCAGTAGCAAATGACACGTGTTTTGTGAGTCTTTCTTGTTCATGATTAGTTGAATACTTAAGGTCACCAAAAATTGGCATTGTGAGAATCTTTGCCTCTCGTTCTATAAAATCCACCAAATCAGTGAAGACAATGTTTTTCTTTGACTCTATTAGAGTAAATGCTGTATTTCGCCATTTTTCTCGCAAGTTAAGTGGTAGTTTTTCTGTCGTTCTTTGAATTTCATTAGGGTTATTCAGTCTTTTTAAGTTCGATATGCGATCGATGCTGTGAACACAACTTCTAAGGAAAAGGCTGAATCTTTCTAATGATAGTCCGTCTTCAGGCTGGATTATCGGCCAAGGTTCAATTTTCTGTAGTAAAGTGTTTGTAATCAAATAATCATTACCGTATTTTTCTTTTAATAACGCTATAGCCCGTTTGTAGCCTAACGTGGGAGTTATATTCATGCAACTTCGCACGATTTCTTTTGGTACATTTTTAGTGTACATTTCTAGAAAACTTAGCTTTTCGGTATCATCGTCTACTACGCTTATCATTCTCTCGAAGCGTTCGAGAAAGGACTTGAACTTCGTGACATCACTGCCGTCGTAAGACTCTGGCTCACATTTTGGTAACATACTCCTTTTCTGATTACTTGTAATAATAGATGATAAGTTACTTGGACATGCGTACGTATCTGCGTTTGCATTATTTGAAACCTCCTTAATTTTTAATTGCTCTTCCAAGCTAAAAATTATTGACTCAATTTTCTTATCATATTCAAGTGTGCTTTCTATTTCTTCTTCAAGGTTTTCATCATCGATGAACGGTTCTAAATCCTCGTTCAGCTGTTTTAAACGATCATGGGTCAACTTTAATAAACTCAAAGATACTTGCATTTCATTCACATCGCTCACTTGTATCGCTCTCTCTACACTTGTTAATATTTTCGATACTTTAGTTCGACTGACTGTTCGTTTTCTTTTCAAACTAGACAAATCAGCCATACCAAATTCAAGGATAAATTGACAACCTTATGAAACGATATATAGACAGTGGCCTTTGAGTTTTAAAATCGACTTGTGAATTTCTAACAACTTTGATAATTTGACTAATTTGACTAGACTAGAACTCTTGCTCTTCGAAGGGACAACTTACCATTAAATACTGTAAAACGTCTCATATGGCTTCTATATAATAAACGAATTATTGCCAAGGACGCGTTTTACAGCACTGTTTCTGGAATGTCTTGACTTCAGAACGAAGACGTCGAAACTCTTGACATTCACTTGATGCCTTATTACAACCAGAGGCCTTGAATCGCTTCCTCATTCTCTCTTTTTCACGGACTAAAGCAATCATTTCTGCAGAATACCAATAGGGATACTGTCGATTGTTAAAAGTAACTGTCGGTACACACTCATTCAAGACAGCATAAACAACTTGGTAGAATGACTGCATTGCACTATTTACATTTGACATCTTCAGTAGATTATTCCAGCACAAAAATGAAAACACCAGACGGATAAGTTGGCTTATTTTACATCTTTATTCCAATTATGTTAAACAAAATCCTTCTGCATGAAATCTATTGCACCCAACATATCCAAAACAAGATACATTATTCATTTATACTTTTTCCCTAGATTTAGTGACTTCTATTACCATACTATTTCTTGTCTTATTCAATACATGTGACGTAACACTCACCTGCTTCGATAATGCATCCAAATAATCATTTTCCTCGGAACTTAACGGCTGACACACAAACTGAAAATATACAAAATATTATCATTTCAAGAAAATTAATAGCAATAAGTCATAATAACATAGCGTTTGTGCATCAACAATGCTGCATCATTGAGCAAGCAGGAATTACAGGTAAGTTGTAACTTAATAATATTTTGCAATAAAATTATCAGACATCGCCGTCTGAAGCATCAATTAACATCATATGATTATCGTGCTGCCTGCATTTCTACATCCTGCACTTAAACTTGTCGTTCATGTACGATATGCCAAACCAACTCCACGTAAAACATGTTAGCAGTGTCTGATATGAAATTAGCATAGAACATTTTTGCATCTATTAGTCCGGCAGCCAGCAGGAAATTTTGCAGGGAACGAGTCGCACCTGAAACTTGGTACACTGAAACATGGTGCACCTCTTGACTACTGCAAAACTACAGGTCTGTCGGATCAAATCGTTCGTCTTTCAAAAACGGCTTGAACTGAATAACCTCTGTACTTCCAATGGAAAAATTGAGACATACTGATGATAAATACGATGTTATTGAGTTGCTGACTGCAGATTTGAGTCGAAGAGGCATTTCTCCAATAAGATTTGTACAGACAGCATCTACAGGCCATGCTGTTTCAATTAAGCGGTTGCTAGAAGCAGATGAGCGAAATGTAAGTTTATAGAGACATCCTATTCGGAGAGGAATTACACATATTTGTTGAAATTTCTATGAAAATGTTGCGATGTCACACTAGTCAAAGAAGTATTAGTTATCGCCACAGAATTAGATTGTTTAATCGCATCACTCTGCTAGAAGTGCAAACTGATTCAAACAGATGGCAAATGCAGGAACTTAATAAGTAGGCAAAAAGAAATTTTTAATACCTTGCACTTGCAGAGATAGGAAAAATAGTCGTGCGTCGCTTGCGGATTGCTCTGAATTCCTTCAAAATGCTCCGATTGCCACGATTCCTTCAGATTCGAAGAATTCAGATCATTGCGCAAAATTTTTCTCGATAATGTTGGGCCCTCCGATCATTTTAAAAAAGTTAGCAGGCGCATGAAAAAACGTTCACAAACTTCTCTGTAGAGCTTGACATCGTCTGTGTCTCTTTGCTGTGTGATCCGGTTGATAACAGTCATTGAAACTTTGCACAATTTGGCGTGTTTAATGTTGAACTGGCTGCTCATTGTTCGATTGCTATGGTATTTAGTCAAACGGAAGAATAGACAAACGGTCTAATTCTGTGGTTATCGCACTCTGGGGTTCGTCGAGACCAAAGGTCGGGTCGAACTCTAGAGTGCGATTGCTTGACAGTGTGGCGCAGACGAATTGCACGGTTTCAGCAGCTATCATGCTTTGACACTTCAATCAACCATTTAGAAAATTAACTACACACAGCGGTTCAATTTAATCATCTTGTCAACACCGTCATTCAATCAGAAACAGAGCTACCGATAGAACACTAAGTTAGTGTCCTCATCCGGGCGAAAATATTTATTGATCGAACTTCGAAAAGCAATCTTACAATAAGAGGAGCAGTGCACTGCTTACCATAGAACACCTGTCGATCATAATTTTTAGATTTCAACATAAGGGTTATAAATCTTAGATGTCTGCCTATCATAGGCTATGCACACACGCATGATGTGAAGATGCATAACTATTGTCCAAAATGAAAGATGTTGAAATTGGCTGCGACAAAATTACTTCGACTATTGTAAAAAGAGACACAGAAGATGCAACTTTCTTTCATGAGTGACTTGCATCAATACATGTAGTATGTATGTGTGTGTTTGCAGAATTCATGGTTGAAATGTAATCATAGCCTTGCAGTCATGCTGTCGTTGCATACGAATACAAGTGCACGTCCTACTGATCTCATTTCACGCTTGCCTCTTTACGTCTGCAAAACAAAGAGCTTTTGAAATTTGATATCTATTTCTGAATTATTCGGAGCATGTGCTGCATGTATCTACGTCTTGATAAATTCTTTTTTTAAAAAAAAGTATTCAATGAATCGCGACGGAAAACTTGGAAAATAAATCTTCAACTCGAACAAAATTTCGTATCTACAATGTTAAACAAGTTTACCTTACAATGCCGATGTGAAGTTATGGAGTTAGATAACACGCTTCCCTCTGCGTGATCTCAAAAGTGTTGCTATCTCACATTGTTCGTTGACGATTTATGAGATCTTACTCTCTAGACTTCTCTGAGCACGATCGAAATTACGTTGTCTCCCCTTCTTGAGTGATTTTCATGTCTTAGTCTTCCAAGCTGTTTCAACTTCCTACGAAGATTGCTTAAAACTTTTGTTAATTTCAGTACTTTGATGATCGCTATCCATTGAAATGTTAGAGTAAAATCATCAAGAGGAAAACTCGAAAAGGATTTTGCCTGCATTTCTTCATTATACATTACTCTTTAAGATAGTATTGTTATCAAATTGAGTGACTTCTATCAGAATCTATCCGATATGTGGACCTATTCTAATTCTAACGAGACAGATTCGATTTAAGGTCTGTCTGGAAGCATGTAGCACTACATCATTAAATAACTCATTTTTGGATAACAGAGACATCTATCACACGCATAGCGATAATTGCCATCATACCACGAAGTTGTTACCTCAACGCTCTGATGTAACAGGATATCCTCAGATTAATTCCAGACAATATGATCTCGGCAGGCTGATTCCCGAAAAAATAATCTCCGGTAGGAAAATTCCCGACATGCTGATCCCTGTTGGGTTGATTCCCGATGAAATATGCTCCGGTAGGAGGATACCAGACAAAATGGCCCTGGGCAGGAAGATTCCCCACAAATTCGGCCTATGTATGTCTCCTCAGAAATTCATCATTCGTCGTTCCTTCCCGATTCAATTCCTGGAGGGCTTCAGTTCACTCGTCTTTGATTTCTCTGTAAGTCCCAAACGCAGCAACTGAGGAGCTGTCCCTCCCCCGTGCTGTCTGTTGTGAGCTCTCCCGTCTTCGCTACAATGGTCACAGCCTTCTTCTCAACTCCTACCTCCTACAGGATCGGCAGGTCCATTTCTCCTGACTGCCCTGTCTGTGGTGTAAACCACAATGTTCCCCACTTCCTGTGGTCCTGTCCCTCTCCTTCCTCTACCCGACTGACTGTCTTTGGGTCCTCGGGATCTGTTTATGACCTTTGACAACGTCCTAGGAGGGGGTACGCGCCTGCTTAGCATCCGCGGTGTCCCGCCACGCCCCTATCTGTGGGACAGGGTCGATAAACCCACCACCAGCAGCTTTCAGCGAACATTATACGGCCAAAGTGTTGGAACTATTCGAAATGTTGCTTTATTTGACCATACAGGTGCTCACATTTCTGATCCGTGCTCTGTTGGTGTGATAACCAGTTCCACTAGAAGGACAATTAATGACATACAGCTTTAACTTCTCTCATCTACTTTTGTTTGACAAACAATGTTGACCTTAACAATATGAACTTGGAATTATAGCCAACATCAGACTTAATACAAGCAAAAATCTCTTATGTGGAGAAGCTCATGCATTGAAGAAGATCTTATATCCAGAGCCTCTTTATCAGAACATTATGATTAACAAAATATCGCTAAAAATCTGTTCCCTCAAACATTCAAACTTCCGTTGTCCACCAAGGTAAATGTGTCATGTGCGTTTTGTCTTTGTTGAAAGGAAATGAGTACTGCCGATAAGATGAAAGCCTTCTTGGAGTCGAATATCAAATGATTTCTTTTCCTGAGATAAGAAAATATTTGCACACCTTCTGAGATATTTTTGGATCGGTGATTTTTGATTGATGATATATTATATATTATCAATGATCAAAAATTCAAATGATTTTTCTGCTATAAAATGCTATGTCTAATGGTAATACGTATTACGTTAAATATAAGTTTATCAGCAATGCGTTCATAAATTGGTAATTTGTGATAATTGAAATGCATTTGGTCATCACAAAAAATCATATTAAGACTTCCAAATGTCGACGGAGTAGTCACAGAGAAACGTTAGCGGGTACTGCAAACATTGCGGAAACACGCTGGCACATTAGTTTTGACTCATTAATGAAAGTTTTTAAGACGCTACTCCTCCTTTAGCGGCCGCGGCGCAAACGTCACTGACAAAGCTAGACTCATTTTGAACATTGTGATACCGGTGCATTTAAGGCTGGAAATCTATCTAGCGATCTCCAATGACATTTTCTGGTTTCGACCACACGACCAGAAGAACGTCAGGACAAACACTTAACCACTGTGTCACGGTGACTACATTAGTGATCAATTCAAATAGAGTCTAAATATAGAATTCAAATCAATGTTAAGAATGGAATGATGGGTTTGTGTTATCAAGAAACTACATCAAGTTTACATGCAAATACAGAAATACTTTAGATCACACTAACATTACAAATGTATATCCTTCAAAAAATACATATTGTGTCCAAACCAATATAATGTTTATTTCATTACAACAAGTTCTTTTGCAAGTTCAGACTTTGCAAGAATTGCTTGCAAGTTCACAAATCCTGGCTGCTTCAGACAGCCAACAATACAGTAGCAAAATAGAACACCGATTTCACCAAAATAAATTATGAAAACATCAGTAAATGCTCACTTCCTTAGTGGTGGTGTCGACCCACCCCTTCCTGCTATTGGGAGAGGGTCCAGAGGGCCAGGGGTCCTTGAATTGCCAAATATGGGGCCTGCACGAGGTACAATCCGCCTCCCTTCCCAGGGGAGCAAAGCCCATCCTTCATCACCTGCCTCGAAAGATGCCCGGGGAGCCTGCGGGGTATTGGTGGGCCGGCTGCCTGTTTCCACGTGGTGGCTGGCGCTCCACATCCTCCTGGCGGGAGACATTGAACGCAACCCCGATCCCAACCCCAGATACACCCGATCCACATACAACAAGCTCATCACAAGAAGACATTCATACGGTGCAACATCACAAACAATCACTGGCTTCATCTCAAATGCACAAGCATCACACTCACCCAATACACCACACACTGGATTTGTGCCAAACACAGACAGAATACCACCATAGCGAACAATAAAAACAAGCCCTCAAACAACCCCCACTTAACTCCCAATCCTCCCGTCATTCCTATTCCCACTCACATCGCGACAACTACCCTACCCGTCCCTCTATCCATAACCCAGCACCGCCAGACAACAAACTACCACAGGTGCTACAAGTACTCAAACCAGCAGCATAAAACACAAGAAAAACACTCTTACTATCATACAACTCAACATCAACGGCATTCAAAACAAAATCTCCGAACTCATACAGCTCCTAGACGACTAAGCCGACATCACATGCATACAATAAAGCAAACTCACATCCAAAACATAATACCCAACTATCCCCAATTACACCACCATTCATACAGATCGAAAACAAAAAGGCGACGGCCTCCTCACCTGCATACATAACTCCGTCAGAATCCAAATCCTAGAGGCGCGTCTTCATACAAACACCAAGAACAGCAATACCTCAAAATACAGCTCGCACAAAACAAACAATTCCTCATCACTAACGCGTACCCCCCCCCAAAAGGCGGTCACACATTCACACAAGAAACCAACACAGTAATCAATAACTTTCTTACCTATCACAACCAGCGCAACAAATCTTATCCTAACAGACGCAAACACACACTCACCCACATACCGGTAGTTCTCAACACAACTACAGTAGAGGAGATGCCATCGCCGACTTCATGGCCACAACCGACTACACCAGACTCAACACCAACACACCTACACGCCTCCCTCCAGCCCACAACCAACAGGACTCTTCTCCAGACATATCCATCGCTAGGAGCCTAACTGCACGTCGCACAACATGGAAAACCTCAACAATCTCACATCCGCCCACTTACCCATGCTAATCACCACACGCACATCTTCGCAAGTCAAAGGAAGTAACCTCAAGTACACCTTCACTAACTACAACACAGAAACTGGGAGGACTTCACCGCACACATCAAACAAGAAATCGCAAAACAACAACCACCCACCAACGTTCACAAAACCAGCAACATAATCACCAACGCAATCCTGCAAGCAGACAAGCTCCACATACCAAAATGGATACAACTAATCAAACCACCCATACCATCGACTCATATCAGACAGGCCATCCAACAAAGAAGCAACATTCGCAGTGTAGACCCAAGCATCCACAACTCGAAATACTCAACACATCTATCAACACAGACAAAATATAAGGATCAGCAGAATTTCCTCTGGCTGGTCCCACACTAAAAACACAAGCAGACTCTGGCGCAACATCCGCACACTCTATGACCAGGGTGGCAAACCACCCAAAAACATTACAATCAATTTCTTCGACAAACACAATCGCGACATAGCGAACATCTTCAACAGGCACTTCACCACACCCACACCTCACACAACACGAAAGGAAAACAGAAAAATCGACAAACGCACTCTCCGCCTCACAAAAAATAAAAAACATAAAAATCATGCCTGACAAAACAGAGCAAGCCATTTCAGATCAGACTCCGCAAACAACAATTCTCTTGGCCAACAAATTTGGTGCCTTATAACGCTCATTTTATTATTTCATATACTGCGTCGAATATAGAATTGGGAGCAGAAAACCTATTTTTTCTTTTGAAAAATGCGATATAACAATGTTCTCCCGTATGACGCCATTAACAATTCTCTTGGCCCACATAAAATTAACATAAAACACCCCAAACACCACGGACCCACTGTCATCCAATACCTAGCTGACACATGCACACTCTCTCAACGCCAACCAGATACCCAGCATCTGGAAAACGGTCAACATCAAACCAATTCCGAAACACAACAAAGACCTCCTACTTCACACTTCTTACAGACACATTTCTCTTCTCTCACCTCTTGCAAAAACAATGGTAAAAACCATTCTCTCAAAATTCGTCCCTTCGCCGCCTTTTCAACATGGATTCAAAACAGAACACTCCACAACCACCGCACTTCATCAAATCAACAACACCATCGCTGCTGGCTTCAAAAGCAAAAAGCCACCCATGCGCATTTGCGTACTATCACCACATCGCTGGACATGACGGAAACTTCCGACACAGTCCACTCCAACAGACCAACATCCCTTCTCTCTTCATCCGATATATAGCAAACTACATTAAAGGCAGGCAAGCTTACACCACATGCAACCAAACACGCTCTACCAACAAAAACATCAAAGCAGGCGTCCCACAGGGAGGAATTCTCTCCCCCTTCCTCTTCAACATATACATGCAAGACATTCCTCTTCCTCCAGACACCACACTCAAAACAACGGTCTACGTTGACGACATCACCATCACGGCCACTCACTCAAGCATCAAGGCAGCCTCCAACCAGCAAATTCCAACCACACCTCGACGCTCTACTCTCATGGACTCAACAAAACAATCTCCACATCAACACCAACAAAACTCAACTCTCACTTTCCACATCGGATCCCCACGAACACACTATGAACCCATCACTCACCATTGACAACATTCCACTCACAACTCTCAAAAACAACCGAATCCTGGGCGTCAACCTAGACACTCAATATGCATATACAGCACACATCAACAACATTTGCGAAAAAGCAAAACACACCCTCAACATTCTTTCATGCCTCACTTCCACCAATTGGGGACAGCAAGAGACCATCGTGGTCACCTACAAGGCCATCACACGTCCACTCTTGGAATACACATCCACAGTCTGGTCAACAATCATCTCACAAACAAACATCGACAAACTACAAACAATGCAGAACAAAGCGCTCAGGAACGCCACAGAATGCACACGCGACACAAACACACAGCACCTCCAAGACGAAACACATGTCCTCCCTATCGCTGAGTACCTCAAAACACCTTCTAAACAAAGCCAAATGCCAAAACCAATCTCCTCAAGCAACTACCACCAACTCTTAGACTACGAAAATCTACCATTTCCACTGGAAGTTACTCATCACCCACTCACGCACGGGCGATTGGTCCGCAGGACACCTGACGGCCCCCTGGACCCGTTGGTGTCAACCCATCCCCTCCCTGCAGTTGGGTGAACCCAGGTGCCGCACACCTGACGGGGCAACCCACAGGTCCCATGGTGTGACCGTAGTGTGTATGTGTGTGCAGACGATTATAGTTCATATTATACGTGCAGGAGAAGGTTACAATTCACTACAAGATTATTTGGTTACTAATAATTGGTTGCGACCATAATTCCAAATTGGTTGCTGATCTCAAACTCAAGATCAAAGTCACAGTTCCAACACCCGATATCTGACTGAATGCAGCAAGAAGAGCGAACTCCTTCAGAAAAAAGACCAAATATTCAAGGTGTTCAAAACATCAAGACACATCCTACAGCTTGCCATCACCGAAAGTGCATCCATTCGCAAGCTAAATCATGACCTATGTGCTCAAAAGGACAAACTACTTCTCCCTCATCTCTGCTAGCTGTTTTCTTTATTTTCTGACTTGCCTACATTCTCTCGCTAGATTTGTAGATTCGTATTGCCTACTGTATGCCTTATCAGTAATCTGGTGAACAAGCATAATTTTAGAAGATTTTATTTTATCTCTATGTGAAGGAATCCACTACTAGTTAAGTTTGACGCATTTAATTTAGCTCATTCCATATTTTAATGCCTGTGACATATCCGCGTTGCATTCTTGTTGTAAACCACTCAGACAACAAGCCTGGCTATGGACAAACCATTGAGTCTTCACTTCGTCAAATTCACTAATAAGAGTCATTTATAAGCTCACTTATCAGTGTAGAGTGTAGTCCGGAGCGCAACCCTAAAATCTCCGAAGTCGGAGTGCGGAGTGCGGAGTGCGGAGCGCCGAGCGCATTTGTGTCCGCCAAACTGTAACATATTTTGCCTGAGCGCGCCCACTTCTGATAAATTTATGCTGCCAGTTGTTCACATCACCCCTTATACAACTGGACTATGTCATTCAGGTGTAAGCCTGTCCTACAAGTCGCATTTCTTTGACCATACAATTTCACATGCAAATTATGTGATCGCCAATCCACCCACGAAACAATAACTGGGCAATGGCTGACTGAAGCATTTGCCCTCAGAACTCGTTGCTGACTGTTCGCATCAATCTTCGCAGTAGCTTAGAAGTATCTTCATAAGCCTTGCACCTTGTTAGGTCGTAGGACAGCTCAGATGGTTGAGGATCGCGCTTTGGTGTGATGATATAGAAGATTTGAGTCTTTCCGTGTGGGCATTAACAATCGCTTTCACTGGAAATGTTTAATCTTAGTCAGATGAGATTCGGCAGATAACGTGTCAGGATTAAAATGTGATATATTGTTATAAAATTCTAACTGCGAAGATTAAAAAATTTCATTTTCAAATAGAATTCAAATTGAGGATTTCAATTGAAGGTAATTCGTGAGTGTGCATGCTCAATGAAACTCTAATATGTCCTCACTACTTATAAGCATTAACGCAGGATTCAATGAGGACATCTTTCTATTCAATGTTTGATGATGCATTACTCAATAATTTCTTAGTATTCTCTTCAACGTCTCTTGAATTTATCAGATTTCAATTTCTTAGCATAAGAAACATTATTTTTGATTTTCTAATAATTATAATTATCAAAAGGATTACCAAATAATCTGTCACAATTTCACAACAAAATTGGATGCATCGATTTTTTGGATACAAGCTAAACAATTGCGAGAAATCTCGTCTCTACAGGAAATGAGTGTCGCACGACTTAAGCTGATCTCCGTGTAAGCCACTTTGTTGAGACATTCTTACCGTAATGAGGGCCGCAGTAGAGTTGCTACTTGCATGGGTGACAGGACATACAACACCTGCAACAAATTATAAAGAATACAGCTATAAAAGAAGTAATAAAAAGATACACGATGTGAGGAATACATTCAACGTTTACTTGTTTCATCATGTCTGATTCCTTTTTCGAAAAGGAACTCGTGCACAATCGTACATGTAAAAACAGTCAATTTGATAAAATTAAATGTAGGCTGAAGTATAAATCTTTTAACGTAAAAGCATCTACAACACGCAAATGAGTCTATTACGAAATTGGTGTTCATCCACATCAAAAAATTATTTACTCTTTCTAGATATTCTGAATTTAAAATTCGCAAGAAAAATTTATTGAAACAAAAGCACCTATGACCTACAAAAAAAGGCTTTCGTGAAATTTTGCTGTAAAGGCTAACAATTTAGAAAAGTCATCTGTGGGACGCAAATGAACCTTGTTTATACTAGAAAGCATTTTTGTGCTGAGTGTTTAGCAAGAATACAAAGTGTACCTACAAGTATTTTAAAAGTCTTAGGTTTGACCCGACCAAGGCTTGAACCAACGTCTCCCAGACTCAGAGCGAACAGTCTACCACAAGGCCACATCGCCACAGCGACACAGTGCCACGTACATTGCAATAGTAATTCTAGTTCATTGCGATTGATAATAGATGAACATCCCACTCACGCAATCTTTTTGTACAAAAAGATCAATGGAATTCTTAATTATTAATTGAGGTGAGGCCATCAAACACGCCGTTGTACGTCCGACAGATTTTTTAGCTCTGATGTCAAAAGGACAGAATTAAAGCTGGTGCAATGCAAGCTTGGTAAATATCACTTTTCCCGATTTGAAATAATTTGATATCAAAGCTACCGTTTATCAACCTTATGCTATCTGGAAAACTTGGCAAGAACCAAAATCTGTCGGACGTGCATAAAGTAATTTTTCTATGTGTTCTCGACTTGAAAATTGTATAGGAATTATCATTTGCTTTGCTTATAGAACCCTAATTTCGAGCACATTTAGCGATGGGAATCACACTATACATAATTGCATGATATTGTTTGCTGATATGATTCTAAGCAAATCGATCTGTTCATCCGACAGGAGCTCGTCTTGCTTGATTCAGATTTATTTGACAACACAGATAGTCGAACCATTTATAGGTACTCATCATATACGATTTCATTCGATCATCCGAGCCTGACCTAGCAACGCACTCGTAACAACCAATGAAGACGAAGGCTTTACTCTCCCTTATTTGTTCGTATCCGTTGCTAGTTGGTAGTTGCTAGTTGCTGCATAGGGCCTGCACGGTGTTTCTGTATGAATTTTTGTGCATTGAATAAATTAGTCGAGCGTCATCTGTCTGAACTGGTAGCTACATCATGCCACCAAAAAACGATCGAGATTGTTGTAGAACATACAGACTCAGGAATCAAGAAGAGTACAGAAAAGGATGCTGAACGCAAACGTTAGAAGCGTTTAGAGATGAAAATCAGTAAAAAAAGCACACAATAAACATCAGCTGGGGGAGAGGAAACGGATTCAATGTTTCCGAGGAAAGAGAGTTTCTGAGCAAATGCACAATCAGGGGCGGCAGCACAGAAACAGTGTTAGATAGTGAGTTATTAGCGACAAGCAAATTTCAATGGGTGAGTGAAACTGTCAGAGAGACAGCTTAACAATGTTTCTGTGCGGTCGCCCAGATGGAGCAAATAGAGACCTCCTTCAAAACAAAACAATCGTTTCACCGAAGCATGAAGAAGGTTGAAGCCGCTCTACCATCGAGTAGGAGAAAAAAGTGGAAGTCATAGAAAGTTTGAACAAAAGATTCAAAATAAGAGTTAAGCCACGGTCATCTAAACATAAAATTTCGTAACAGACCCAAATATTTAGTTTGTAATTTGCTTTTCAGCATATGTGTGGTTGGACTTTCTGACTATATTTTTGCTTCGAACCAGCGTTCAGTTTGGACAGTTTGAGTGACTTTATTAACTACCTCCAAGAGACGCAGAATGATCGAGCTGTATTCTTAATACACGCCTCGCGTCTTCTAGTGTCGGCAACATTCAATACATGATCTAAGTCTATGACGATAGCTTGGCTTTCAACTCACTAACAATCACTAAACTCATTCTGGTGAGTGATGAAGTTCCATGTTCATCTCTAATAGATCAAGAATTAATCCAGATTGCTTTCTCTATCCTGAGATCAAAAAATGAATTCTCCAAGTTAAACTAATCTATCCTTAACGAAATCACATCCTGGAGGTTTCATTACTGGAATGATTCCCTAAACATTTAGCGTGTTATCTCCATCACTAGAGTACTTCCCATCAGCGACAAAATTGAGCTCTCACAAGCCGATAAAAAATGCCTCTACGGGTAAGGAATGTAACCTGATGGGTAAGAAGAATCTGCGCAGGACAATTTCTTCTCTTAGAATGACATTGAAATAAATCTATAAATAACATCAGAGAGATGGAGAGAGAAATTTCTAACACTCAAAGGAGTAAATGGTCAATACAAAGAAAAGATACCTCTACACTGTCATTTTTGATGCTATCCAAACGACGGAAGGAATTACAGAAGGAATTACGATGACTCTCAGTTTGCTTTCAAATCTTTTTAATCATCAAGTATCACTGACAAGTATCCAATAGTGGAATTTACTCTTGAACACAGAAACAGAGAGCTGGGTTTTTTGGATATCCACAAAATGAAATCGGAATGGGACGACTTCAATCGCCTTTCATATTTGAAGGGCCGATCAACGATGTAACAAGTTGCTGACTTTCACTTCCTCGGTTTTTGTGAAGTTATCAAACATTATCGGACACGGTTTTCCTGCATTTATCGAACTTCAGTGCCTGACTGATTAATTATCTTCATCCATGATGTTTTTGTTGGGTTCGGAAATTCGGAAATCGAGGAATTTTGTCTCCCGAGTGGTATGCCTCTAATGCATCCTCATCATACAGATTACTTATTAGAGGATCAAGGAATTATTGCAGATCTGCATTCGTCTATCAAGGTCAGGTATATTGCGCTTGTTCTACATATTTTAAGATAGCTTTTCGAGAAAGATGATAAACCAAAGAAAATATTGAAGACTATCATGATCTACAACTTGATATTTATGCATGTGCATGATTACTATACTTTGCCTATCAACAGCTAGACGTTTCTTCATGAATTTCAATGAAAAACATCATCAAGGGTTGTCACTCCACCGGTTACATCGCTCCAACGTGGCTTGACATTCCAGAAGACAACGGAACTCTTTGTTGAATTATAAAATCTGCATCATCGAGTTTTAATCCGACAAGTTAAAATTTCATTTACATGCATGCATATTTAATCGATTAGCTCTGACGCTCAGACGACAGGTGGACTGAAAACTTAATGCAATGATCAAGACCGCTTTCCTGTCAGTACACAAACATTTTGAGAAGACATAACGATGTCGTGCTAACATGAGAGGAATGGCAGTGCATCTTTAGTGAATTTGTACTGTTGTACCCGCTGTAGGAGTGCAAGGATTATGTTCAGGGCTGCGGAAGCGATTGTTTTTTATTCGCTTCAGCTTCCCCTTCCACTCAACCGTCTCCGCTTCCGCTTCCAATTATTGGAGACCAGAATGGGCTACACAACTGCCTATTTTGAGCCCCTTTTTCTTCAGTTCTCCACTTCTTTTACGAGTTATAGGTTCTGAGGTTAACACTTCGCAGACTCCACGAACTTTCTGTCGTAAAGCGTAGCTGACTTGTGTGCGTTTTATTAACTTGGGAAAAGTCAAAAATATGACCTTTGGGAAATTGTGAAATAAAAGCATCATGTTTTCCCAACACGTGTGAGTAAAAGAATATATTAAACGACCAAGAGAGTATTTGAGAATGCCACGATGAAATTGCCTCCAGACACACCAATCCGATTTGTGTAAAGCTGTCATTGATAAGATGATACTGAGGTGTTCAGATTTCGAATGCCAGTATTCTGAGACAATACACCTTCGTTTTCATCATAATGAGGAAATTAAAAGTGACTACATTTATTAATACAGGTGGCAATTTATAATTAGGTGTAATAAAGTAGGCACTAAATAAGACAACTATTACCTAACTCATATCAAGACTAAAGGTCAAAAGTCGGAAGTGCCTCGCCTCGCCCTGACACTCGAATTGTGTCAGTCATTAGTATTATGATACTTTCGGAAGCGGAGGCGATCGTCGGGCATTCGCTTCCGCCTCCGCTTCCTCCTCCCTGTATGTCACCATGTGCACCTCAGTTTTGTGAATAAATGCACATGAAGTTGCAAATCGTCGTCACTCCTTAACTGGTCCTGCTCAGATCTTCGATCCGATCAGGGTACCCTCTAGCTTCAAATACTATCGAAGTTGATGTTTACTATTTAACGTTGTTGTTGCAATGTGTTATGGTATTATTTGATAAATACCCAAGAAAATTCACTCAATATGCCAACTGTGTCTCTCAAAAATCTTCGTGTCAAAATTCGGTTTGTCATATATTAAAGGCGCAAGTAATAAAAAGAGGTCTGAAAACTGTTCTTTGCGAGACTACAATCGCCATATCCTTCCAATCAGTGGAAAGTGAATTCACACGTTGAATGCGTTACGAAGCTATGAATCATTTTTACAGTGCTTGGATCGCATTCAGATTGTCTTTAACGCATAACATGAGTCCTATAGTCGAAAACTCTACTGCTGTACAGTGACTGAGTTGCAGTCTTTTCGTGAAACATTCTTATCAAAAACGATAAGCAGTTATGAAGTTATACTTGAATAATGCTCTGCTTCGCTGAGGTCAGCATGAGTGAAGGCTAGTGCGATGAGATCCTCGTGAAGATCTCTGTTTTTGCCAGCAGGACTTTGTAGTTGTTTTACTGTGAAAGGGTTCAGTCAGGTAATGACCGAAGGTCTGGTCCAAAGTGACATTCAAAATACAGTATTTAGGTCATGTTTCATTCACGCGTTTACCATCGATAATGATGCTTCGTAAGCTGGTGATAACAAGCAGTATTACAAGCAAACAACTGCAGTGTGCATGCTGAGTGTGCGCTTTGTGAGGAATAGGTTTCAAGAGAATATCACTAGCTTTCTATCCAGCAGCATCTGCAGAGCTTCAACATGAGACCCTGGTGCCTAGCAGACTGTTGAAAGTTCAACAAAGACATCAGCGGCCTTCGAAGTCGGCTTCGATGTTTTCAGTCTTTGTGAGGTTCTCATTTCTTGTGAAATTCAGCCTGACGCACATGTATAGCTGTGAATCAATTAATGACCGGCAATGGATCAGCATTTCTATGATTTCATTGGCATTCAAAACTAAGAAATTGGCCGATAGCTTTCAGGGTCACTTACAGGATTATCAGGTTTTGAGATGGCAATCGTTTTGGATTATCGCAAAATCCTAGCTGATCATGACCCGAATGTTGTTCCATATTCTATGGATTTCATAACATCAGTTACTTTGATAGTTATTACGGATGAGAGATGTCAACGTTTGCGTTAGGAACTCCATATCTACCGCTGTGGCTTTGTTTCTGATGACTTTTCGATTGTGGTTAATGGACCTGCAAACCTTCTTTCGAATGTGATAGTGATTTCATTTGCTTCTTAGATACGACGGTGAACTGGTTGAGTGTTCACCTGACCCCATCTACTAACATGTGTGCAGTTACTTGCGCTGACTAAGTGTTCTCGTTTTTCGTCGAGAAGTGTATTGGTCTAATCCCAGATACACATGAAAACAAGAGTGTGATATGCAGCGGGAGACACGGCATATTTTAAGGTCACGGTGGGATAACATCAGGGCCCTCAGCCCGCTCCTATTTGCAGTCGTCATGGGATGCATGACCAGAGACATTCAGAGAGAGGCACCTTGGGACATGCTTCTTGCAGACGAGGTCGTGCTGTGTGAAAGACAAGAGAAGAAGTAGAACAGAGACTGGAGATGTGGAGAGGAGTGATGGACCGAGTGAGGAACTAGAATGTAAGGAGGCGAGTGCAGTTGGGAGAGTTGAAGTTCAGAATGACACGTATGAGATGGTTAGAACATGTGGTGCAGAGAGAGGAAGACTATGACGGAAGAAAAAATGAAAATGCTGGTGAGTGAAAGAGAGGGAGACCGAAGAGAAGATAGGAGGACTACATGCAGAAGATCTGATGAAAACAGGAGTGAACGAAGCAGATGCGTTGGACAGAGTCCAGTGGATGAAGAAAATCCGCACCAGCGACCACACTTGTAGTGAGAAGAAAGCCAGGATAGGAAGAAGAATCATCATCTTTATTTACCCTCGAGAACCCATTAGGACGAAGTCCTTTTTTCGATGAGGTCGAGCAAATGACAAACGCATAGACAACAATAGAATGAGCAAAAATGAACAGAAAAAACTACATGAGTTATGTAAGAGTGTGATTTAAAAGAAAGAAACTGAAACATTCTCTCTTGAAAATGTCAAGTGATTCAGCACTTTGTATTGTTTTTGGCAGTGAATTAAAGATGCAAGGTCCCATAAAATCAAAAGTATTTTCACATAACTTGATTCGTCGATGAGGAATCAATAATTTTCAATTGAGCAAGATCGAAGGGATCTAGTTTGTTTGCGGAACTTCAATAAGTCAGACATAAAAGATGGGATCATTGTGGATTTAATGGATTTGTATACCTAATTGAGGTTTTTTACTTGACCAGCGCGCGAATAGGCAACCAACCCATTGTTTCAAACATCTTCATACTTGGGACATGATCAGTCAGTCTAACTTGCAGAATTGTTCGCATGGTTTTGTGCAGCAGCTTGTCAATTCTATCAAGAATAGCAGACGGCCAAAAACCCCAAACACAGAATGTTCTCGTTTTTCAGAGTGCTTGCATAAGCAGGAACGCAGTTATACTGGTAGATATTCTGTCGCGAGCAAGGGTATGCTCCGCCAGGAGACGCTATTCGTTCCACCAAGAAATGTAGAGGAAACACATGAACTCTTGGCAAGGACGTTTTGGTTGCGTCAATCGGGTGGTATGATGAATGATTGGTACATTCAATATGTTTTTCACTGATAAGAGATATCTTTGGAATATAGTTGAAAAGGTGCATTGGGTATGTTTAATGATAGATGTTAAAGTCTACAAGTTGTTAAATTGCATTATAAGGGTTACAGCATTGACTTGTCAACGCGTGTAGATAATTTGATGGCAAAAATTTTGGGTGTCGTTTTGGGAGATCCATTAGGTAGAAGCCTTTATTGAATAACTTTTTTATTTATGCGAGTTCAGTCCAATCAAATGAAATTCATTAGAATAAACCGCCTATAGAAGATTACAATGCGGTAGCCTATATGATTACCGCTAGAGTAGACAACCTATAGTATTGATAGTTTAGTATAGTAAGATAACCTGTATTGTATCACCGTTTTGAGACTGGGTCTGTTTTGTAAAAATGCAGATTGGTTCTGTGTGAGTCAGGAACTGATCCAAGTGTATCAGGAGCGTGGTTGAGGTCAACGAAGCTTTCAGCTCAAAATCATTCGAAAAGCAAGCAATCTTTTTCAAAAGATTGAATTGTTCATAACAGGAATTCAACATGTTGAATAACGACAAGGAACGTGTAGGACAGTAGCCATTGATTCTGGTGAGACCCAACATTTGGTGGCATTGCTGTAAGATAGACTGCACTTTTGGTTTGTTCTCACCAACTGGAAAGGCGCTCAGCAAAAGTTGTGATTTCGGCTACTTTGTCCGATTGCGTCGCATCGTTCTACGCAAGGCTCATTTTGCGACAACCGCAACCATCGATGTCCAGCGCATTTGGACAAAGATCTTTTATCTGACTGACAAATACATTTTGACAAGCCCTCATCACTGGATAATTGTCTGTCATCAAATAAATAAAGTTTTGGTAGTCAAGTGGAAAGTTATTCAGAACTGACAGCGTTGTTTGATACACAGCATCTACATCCACTGGTTTCAAAGATCCCATCCTCATGCTTGCATTGGACGCTGATAGGAAAGAAGAAAAAACGAATTCGACTTTCAACTCCCGAATGCATACATGCTGGACTTCCCGATTGGATCCTGACAAATACACAATCTAGTATTCCAAGCGTATTTTTTTGTTGTACGTGCTCTCATCACATGTAGACCGAATAATTAGTTTTCTTATCTCAAAACAACTTCCTCGCGAACAAATGGAATGGATTCCATGAACAATCTACATCGCCTTGGTGCGTCCGCATGAGATATCAGTCCCGCGTGTTTCCGAGAACATAACAGAATAAAGAGATCTCTTTCTGGAAAAGCAGTCATTACTTCTGAAAGAAGACCATACAACACGAGCTTTACAACATGATAAAAAGTTGTACACAGTCTAAGAGTTTGTTGAGATTTGGTAAAAAGTACAGACAACGGAAGATACATATTTTAAGACTACTCTTTAAAATACAGACTTGGCAAAAAAATAAAGACCAAATACAGACTTAACAGATTAGTTTGCAAAATACAGACCAAGTGGTCAGACTTCTCCGAACTTCAAGTGACGAAAGTGGGCAAGTGGTGATCACAAGCCCGCCAATCCCAAATGTCACCACGCAGTTGGATGACCACGAGATCGAGTGCGCATGCCATTTCTCCTACCTTGGTGACATGCTTCATAAAGTTGCTGTTGTCGAGACAACAGAAACTCAGAAGACGAACCGGATGGCGCAGGTTCAAGCATTTTTCAGATTTCTCAACAAGCATCAAGAGCTCCGTCTTTGAAGGTATAAGAGAAATGTGCGCATCATGTGTCAGGCAACGTATGACCTACAGGTGTGAGACGTGGGCCCTGCGCGCTGAACATGAAGAACGTCTCACACGAATAGAGATGAGAATGGAGAGATGGATGTGCGGAAGATCATTGAGGGACAGAAAGTGCAACAACGAGCTGAGAGAAGCTTTCGGTATCAATTCCATCACGGAAGTCATTCGCCAGAGCAGGCTGCATTGGTTTGGACATGTTGTCGGATGAGAGGACCAGGATAAGCCACTACGTGCCATGAGCTTCGAAGTTGAAGGCAAACGCTCCAAAGGCCGCCCTAAGAAGACCTGGTAGGAGATTGCAGACATCAGAGCGTGGAGACTACAAGTGGAAGACGCAAAACACCGTGAAAAGTGCTGGGCAATCATCAACAGACAATCGTCCAATCCAGCGAAGATGGAAGAAGAGGACATTAAAGGGAAACATCACAAATCAAATCAACCAAAATGAGAGCGTAATCTCACTCATCAGTCAGTCGGATCGAATTGGGTAGAAGATTTTTTTCAAAGTCAATGTATTATTCTACGCCGGATATCCTTTTGGAGAGGTAGTAGGACCACCTGATTGCATGAATCTTCGTGACTGCATCTATGACACCCCACAGTGGAATTTAGAGTTCATGTCCAAGCAAGCAGTTAAATTCAGTCTATTCATAATTTGTAAATAAATGTTCGCCATCAGTAGCCATCATCTTTGTTTTATGCAAAGAAAGCAAAAATGTGCCAAAGGTACTGAGACTAACTTAATAACTTGATGTTCTATACGTGTATTTCGCCAACCGGCCTTCTCAATAGATGTACATGTAGTTTTAATATTTGCAATTCAAGATCTACATGAAACTCACAAAGACTCAAAACACTGTATGCAGGTTACGCAGACATAGATGTTAACGTTGGGCAAATCGGTATCTTATAAGGAAATCGGTATCTTATAAAATAAGAGATGAATGAAACATCATCTGTGAATTTACATTTGGATGGTGTTGCTTAATGAGGATGCTTTCCACAAAGCGTAGATTCGTGGGGTCATGATGATGTATCCGAATATTACTGTTTTTTTTCATTTTGAAAGGTTTGTTCTGTTAACAGGAGATTGATGAAGATTGTTGGGTAAAGTGTACATGTTCTCTTGCACGTAATCTGATCATACTTCCAGTAGCCTATGTATTTGACTACATTTTAGACACTGGAGTTTGTGGACGACATATTTCTTTACATCTTTAATAGTAATCAGAGAAAGAGATAACAAATTGATGCAACACTAGGTGCCCAACCACGGAACATGAGAGGCACGAATACATAATTAAATAATATTTCGTTTTATCACTTTTATCAGATAATCAGTTGTCATCCCTGTAGATAAGAGGTCCATCACAACTTAAGTTATCTAGACATCTGCCATTTGCTCCCAAATCTCACGAGAATTATAATAATATCGCCTCATTAAGCGTCTCTGAATCATATTCTAGAAAATATTCATAATATTCACTAGTGTCTGATTTCTAGATGCCATTTTTCAATCATTTCCATTCTCGCGCCAGCAGAAGAATTTTCATGACACACACTTTTCTTCATACTAACAAGGCAATTTATCAGTGCTTCAGACCGTTGTTTCTGTATAGAAAAATTTGATCTCTGCTTCCATGAAACGTGGGTAGAATTTTGATAGTGAGCGATTTAACTTGTCACGAGCCGAAAGTCGAGAAGCTTAATCTCTTTCACAACAGCAAGACACTCCCGCCTGCGTTGCCGATAAAAACACGATAGGTGAAACTTTTCTGTTCCGCGAAATACCTCCGACGGCACGACATATCCTCTCTCCGATTCAATCTTCTTTCCTAATTTGAATAATTCTATTTTTCGAATGATGCCGCATTTGGTGAAGAAAATCAGCTGAATGTGGAAAACGATGTTGCATGAAACAAACGGCAGCGATAATTGCAGCAATAAGAAAGCAATTTAGATGAGACATAAAAGATTTGTTTAAGATGAAAGTGTGAAATTAATGACAATGTATTACTTGGAAATTGCTTTGACAAATACATGTGAGTGTACATGTATTTGTGCGTAACTAGGACATGCATACGTCTACGAACGACGACAGGCTTCCTCTGTTAAGGGGGCACAGACAGGTCACTCAATTTTAGTATCACCGTCATAAGGTATTCTTTGGTATTGATGCCAGGTTTCACCGATTTCATCAAAATGGCCTCTCTAAGTTTATATCATTAGTGTCAGAAGCAATGATTTTCACTTTAAATGAAGAAAAACTATGTCAAGACAGCAAATTAGATGATGTCTGAATACGCTTGAGTACTTGCTTTTCATGTGTTGTCAGATACTTGCATGGAAAGAACGGACTGTGCTCCCAATGTAATTTTTCTGACATGTGGTACATTATGAAATCATGCATAATCACATATTTAGTATAGATTTTATTGCCAGCAATCCTGCACTCCGATTGAAATCATATCTTAATCACAAATGTCCCTGCTCGTGGCTGTTGAAGGCAATGTTTCTGCCTACATCCTCCAACCTGCACTACATGGCGCGACCAGAACGACTTAGTCAAATGAACGAATAGGAAGATGTCTCCCTATTTGAGGATTCATAGCTAAAAATTAAATCCGAATTAAACGTGAAAATTTTACAACTTATGGATAACAACAGGTCAATTAAATATTCCTACGAAGGAAAGTACTTCACGAGGTGAAAGGCAAACAAACTTGTAGAAAATAAACCTATTTATTGAGAAGGATTTGATACTGGAATTGACAAGCGGATTTAGCATCTATGAACAATTTTCCTGAAGATGTTGAAAAAATGCTGTCAGTTTTAAAGCGAATACATGAGAAATAATTCATGCAAATCTGACAGGAGGACTGTAAAGACATTCAAGCCTATGTTAAATGGCATGTTACTTTCCGCAGAAGTGTGAGTAACTGGGAACTGAACTCGTGAACCTCATGACAGACCTCATGATCAAATTTTGAGAACATGCTAGTCGAAACTGTTTTCATTCTAAAGGAATATAATTCATTCTTGCAATTTGAATTTCTTCATCGACTACAATTTATCATCTCAAAACTTGAAGATCATCTTAATTTGAATTGTAGAGAATGATCTGAAGTCTTTTTCTATAAAAAATCGATACTTCAAGCTAGAAATTCAATATACCGATCGACAATAAAGCCAAATCAATTTTGATACTATCTGAGAGCTCAATTTTGAGGACAAGACACCAATCACACTTCCTGCAATAAGTTTTAACAACAGCAGACCGGAACTGTCAAACAATTAGGTCTTAGTTGTATACGCACCGTGCCTGCAATCTGAAAATTCAACGTCGGGAAAATATCGCTCTGCCAACTCTTTATGACTGGATTTGCTGCTCACGTTGATGTCTCCGCCGCCGTTGGCTGCAGCGCTGCCCTCGAAAATGACCCTTGATCGCAGCTGGTAATGAGTTCTGCAAAGAGAAAGGAGTCCCAGGATAATATTAAGATCAAAGGTCTCCGATTGATTTCTAAATGGCCAGCGAGAAAATTGAAAGAAGATAGGTCTTCCTTTCCGAAGAAATAATTGGAAATTCAATCAAAGTCACGAGGGAAGTTTGAAAAGCGCAATTTAATATATATTCAAATAGAATGAATACCTAATGTTGCGCTGAAATTGGAAGAACACAATTTAAGTTTGGTGCTGCGTGTTTGCTAAATTTCTGCGCATATTTTCGTTGTATGGCTGTATATCACTTCTGATATCACGTTTGAAATTAGCACAATGCATTTTTTCTAGGTATATATGAATAGATGCATGTATTGTTCATTCAATATTCATTCACTGTATTAAAATAGATAAATGAATGAAATACATTACCTTTCAAACTTTAGAAGAGAAGTTAATAGACGAATTTCGAGAAAATGCATTAGCTCATTTTGTTGAATTAAATAACGAGGTTGGGGAAACTGAGTTGGAAAGATAGGCGGATTATGTTCTGTGCACTTCATGGATTTCGGCCTCATCAGCATATTAGGCCATCATCAAAAGAAAATTGAATCTAAACATGTATTAGGAACACTATTCAAGTTCCTTTTTTGTACGATTCCTGAATGGGATAAAATCATGTTCTATTAACCTAAATATAAAAACAGTATTCAACGTAAGTGAAGTAAAGTCTAAATATGCATGTAAAATAGTTGCTGTAATCAATACATGTATACTCAAGTATTTTTCAGCAACTATACTATTTGTAATTGCGTGAATCATTTTTCTCGGTAGGTTTTGCGAAATGTGAGCAATGTGCTGCTGACGGTGCTGACATAGTCAGACTGTTAACTGGATCGCTGTGATTTTTTAGTCCGGATGCCCTTCCTGACGACTTCCAATGACACCCTCAGGGCCCGACCTCTGGACCGAAAGATCGCTAGGGCAAGCACTTAACCACTGTGCCACGCAGACCACTCTATGGCACAGCTATCAATGCATGATATCATATACAGCAGTTACTACAGATATGGTTGTCTTTATTAATGACCAAACTTTTACACAATATTGTCATCTGATAAAGAAAAAATCATTGATTCGAACTTTCATAACGTCATGCATTAGGAAAAAATAATACCCATCAAAATCCTATTCTTCAGTTTTTGAGAAAATATAACAATATCATTAAAAAGTTGTTGGTAAAAAGCCGTGCTGTTATGAATAAAAAATAGCATTTAAAACAATTCTGCCTTCTTAGGCTTGACGACACGCAGTGCCCGCATGCATGTAATGCGCAAGACATGTATTCAAATATCCTTGAAATTAGCGATGTGTGAGAGTTGCGTATCTATATTCAATATCTGTACACGAGTTTGATGAGTGTTCATGAATTGTATTTCCTTTCGATGGAAAAGCCATTACCTATCTGCGAAACTTCATCGTTTCTAACTTCACTGTAAGAGGTGTCAACCATCCATAGACATCATTGACAAAGCCTTCTGGAATCGGATCGGAATTTGTAAGTCTTCTAGATATTATGCAGAAACATGTATTTTATATATTAGTAATATAGTAGAAATGAAGAAATAGTAAAGATTTTGAAAAATAATGCTAGGTTAGACTAATTGGTAAAAATAACAAAATTCTCTTCTCGGGCTATTAAGAACAATTCCCACCCTGCTTGTTTCATTGGCATCATGTGTGAGACAAGGCAGCCACATAAACGTTTTGTGTAAAGTGAAAAGGCGTGCTTCGCTATTCAGTTGTCCAATACATGACACCAGCGTGCTATCGGAATTTTCACCCTGATTGTTTCATTGAAGACAGAGAAAATGTCTGCAACGTTGTTTTTCATTCTGGTAGGTTTCGCCATTCTTTTCATTATATTCTCAACATATATTTTGAACGCCTATATTTCATTAAATATACAATAAATAAAGCAGACTGAGATAGATTCTGCGAGCATCTGATAGCAATCGGACATCCGAGGGCTCTGGGCTGAGTTCAGGGAGCTAAGGGGTCTGAACAAGTCCAGGAAGTTCAGTCCATCAGCAATGCCGAGTCCGGGGAGTTCAACAGCAATGGAGAGTCCGGGGAGTTCAGCAGGAATGCCGAGTCCGGGGAGTTCAGCAGGAATGCCGAGTCCGGGGAGTTCAGTAGCAATGCCGAGTCCGGGGAGTTCAGTAGCAATGCCGAGTCCGGGGAGTTCAGTAGCAATGCCGAGTCCGGGGAATTCAGTAGCAATGCCGAGTCCGGGGAGTTCAGTAGCAATGCCGAGTCCGGGGAGTTCAGTAGCAATGCCGAGTCCGGGGAGTTCAGTAGCAATGCCGAGTCCGGGGAGTTCAGTAGCAGTGCCGAGTCCGGGGAGTTCAGTAGCAATGCCGAGTCCGGGGAGTTCAGTAGCAATGCCGAGTCCGGGGAGTTCAGTAGCAATGCCGAGTCCGGGGAGTTCAGCAGCAGTGCCGAGTCCGGGGAATTCAGTAGCAATGCCGAGTCCGGAGAATTCAGTAGCAATGCCGAGTCCGGGGAGTTCAGTAGCAATGCCGAGTCCGGGGAGTTCAGTAGCAATGCCGAGTCCGGGAATTCAGCAGCAGTGCCGAGTCCGGGGAGCTCAGGAGTCGGGAGGAGTCTATTGTATAGAATCCATGGAGACTTTTGAATCACCCTGCATTTGTTTGTCAGTGTTTTCTGACCTGAAGAGGAAGAAGCTTATCTATTTTCTTCACTACTCTGTGGTTAGTTTTCAAATGATCATGCTTTGGAGCTACAACTTATTCCTTATTGCCTCAATAGTGCGTTCTCTCCAAAAAGGAACAAATATCGATACTTTCAATGAACAGAAAATGTCGTGTAATCTGACATGTGAATGCTACATCAAAGACAGAGGAATCGAGAGACAAACGATAAACGTAGATTAACTAAATTTGTTGCGAATTGGACAAATTTTCTCTTTCGTAAAGAATATCAAAGACTTCCTGCGATCCCTAACGTAGCGATGGAGACATCTTCAATCTCATCCACAACCCGATTGCCGAAAATATCTGAAATTCCATTTGCAAACTTCAATTTTGACGCTCAAAAAATGATCTCTAATCTCGTTTAGAATCAACGTGCCGCCGGCAGATCAAATCAGACTTTAAAGACTCAGCTCTTCAAAAATATTCATTGAAAATAGAGAGGCAGTTTGCTTTTGCTTCAGTGTTGTCGCAAAGGTTATCTGATTCAGCAATATGACGAGAGGGAAATCCATGTTCA
This sequence comes from Prostheceraeus crozeri, assembly GCA_907163375.1. NCBI lineage: Eukaryota > Metazoa > Platyhelminthes > Polycladida > Euryleptidae > Prostheceraeus > Prostheceraeus crozeri. The sequence goes on along the minus strand of CAJQUW010013616.1, from coordinate 43,812 downwards.
CAATTTTGTTGAACAAGCTGACATGCCTAGAGAGATAGCCTACATATTGCTTATTCAAATGCATCTTATGCATAATAAGGTCTCTAACTACTCAATGAAGGAATAATCGATGGAAGCTTCTTGTCTTCTAAGAAAAGGCGACCAAACTCTGAGAGGGGGTCATTTCTTTTGTAAGAGAGAGAGAGAGAGAGATAGAAGTAAAAATGAAAATCGGAATGGCGTAGAAATGCGAGCGCAGTTTATCAACCGAAAGACATCGTAGAGAAAATTGCAGAAGGATGACAGAGGAAACGAGCTGTAGATGAATGCATCTGGATTAAGTATTTCTTTGACTAGTCTAAAAATTAGGGCTGTAAGCGGTGCACCGAAATGTGCGATTTTCGATCAAATTGATGTTTTACTGTTTACTTCCAATTATATTTAAACCATTTTATCTCCTATCTTAGTCAGCAAATTGGAGACGAAGATATTTTAAGCATGCAGTGTAGTTGATCCAACCAAGAGAGCATCATTTAATTCTATTTATCAATCCAATACAAACTTTAAATTTCTATATCATGAAACTGATACTTTTAAAAATCACGGCTATATCATAAAACAGCCGATGCATTTCCTGAAGTTGAGAATAATGTGAAAGGTGTCGAAAATGAGATAATGCATGATCATAATAAGTCATTTTGGGCCACGAAATCTTAATTACCGCGAACTCAGAATTTCGGAATTTGACAGTGAATACTGCGTACCCTGCTGTTGCTCATATTGCTAAGATATAGGCCATCTTAACATTCCAGTGGCCAGCAATTGGTCTGAAAGATATATTTTGGCATCCGACAACTTTACCACATCAAAGAGAGACTGCATGACGTCGAGTAATGTCGAGATGCTGACCTTCTTGCATCGTAGTGTGTAGATAACGGCGACATTGCTTCGAATCTTTCTACATTTTCTGATGTGCTCATGCACTTTGTAAAAAAATCAAAAATAAACTCTTTCTTTCTTATTTATAGTTTAAAAGAATCAATTTTAAAACACAACGCTTCGTCCGACACCAACTTAGTGATTCAGTCACTGCATTTTTTGCTGCTTGACTGTATGATTTCTGTTTTCATCTAGTTTTAAAGAATTCCATTAGAACTATTATACAGACGTAAGGTTTAATTGTGATGACAGTCACTTGCAAGCATTATCAAAACAAAATCGAAGGAGGCCTATGTAAATCTGTTTCACTAGTACTACATAAAAGTTGTGTTGAATTCTAGAACATATGAGCATTTGCTATGATGGTGTCCCTGCATTCAAACTTCTGAAGTTTTAAATGAAAATCACACGACAATCTAGAACGTGAAGCAAATTATACTTCGCCTGAACTTCAATAAGTGCTTCAGTGCAACATTTTAAAATTTTTAGTACACCGGTTATCATACGCGTTGCACCGGTGCGAGTAGGTGCGGCTAGCGCACAGCCCTGCTAAAAACCAAAAGTCATCTACTCGTCGGAAGATCGGTATGTAAATGTCATCACTTTCTAACATGGAAGAACGTCGGGTAGGGTTTCAGCAATTATGAAGCCCTACTCGAAATAAAAGACAACCCGAACCTAATGAGAAAATACCTGAATCCGACCTGACCCGACCAGATAATATCATGATAATACTACAAGTAATGCTACAATACAAATAAATACGATCGCATTTCAGGAATCGGTGTAATTTTAGAGATCTAAAAGTTCATCATCATCGGTTCAAATCAACCTACATAGAACCGTAGAACCGTTCGACGATCTCGACCAAAACACAGTGCTATTTCTGTATTCGAGGTTGTACGACTTTGATAAAATGCAATATTTTGTGTCCCTGATCAAATTCGACCAACTCGGAAAGCTATTTCGCAAACGAATGGGTGAATGAAGTCAGTTACTTGGCTGTGAACATAAATTCAACTTCAAAATCTCATTGCTTGTGAATCGACAATGAAATATATTCTTGCTTCAAATAAAAAAGCACAGATATCTTATAATCAAAAGTCTCAATGAAGGCTATCGCACAAATGAATGTGTTCACAGACTCTTTGCGCTCGTGAAACGCTAATGTCTTGGAATGGCCCGGTAACAGCCCAGACGAATGTTATTGAGATTCTATGGCATGCGTTAAAACTCAAGATAAACAAACAAAATGTAAGATTCAGGCAAGACAGACATTATCCGACAATCATTGCATATTCTTATGCGAGAGAACGAACTGAAAGACATTGGTGTTTCTCTCATTCAATCAATGCCATGACAAATAGCGATGTGTATTGGAAAAAGGTGGCTGCTTAGAAAAGCTATCTTCATAGGTATCTCTCAATGTGCTGTTGCCATGTTTTACCATTAATACATGTAATTCATTGTAATTGGTTACAATGAATTTTCGCAAAAACGGCTTTTGAAATTTACAAGGTTGGGGCAATCTTATTGCACAACACTGTATTTCCACGCGTGAGACCATGGACAATAAAGATGAGCGTAGGGTCGGGCTCCAAAAAATCGGATACCCGAGTCAAACAATATTTCAACCCAAACCCGACAAAAAGTTCCAGAGCCCGACCCGACCCGATTATATTCGAAAAATCAGAAACATTTCTATGTATAAAGCTAATGCTTGATCCTAATGTGATACCGGGCGGTAGTCTAACTTCTTAGTAGTAGTATTTTAGTATTTTATTAAAATACGCAGTAGTTAGTATGTTTTTTTCTTGGCTAATAAAGTATTCAAACAAATACTAAATAAGTAGCACAATTACCCACGAAATTAATATAACCTACAACACATGACAAAATTCGGAATCTTTACAAAAAAATCGACTGATTCACGAATATATTATAGGTGTAGCAGCATACTCCTTCAAAACTCTGATTGAGACACTTTGACTTTCAATGTTAATGAAGATGTCAAGGTCCGAGCAGCTGAATTGTATCACTACATGTAACAACATAGTTCTGCGGATAGATGCTAAAGTTTTAATTATATAATATTTGATGTATAGTTAAGCTTCCGTTCCTATGTAAAGCTCATCTCAAATTAAATTTCATTTCTTTCCGTCCATCCTGCGAGCCACGATCTACATCTCATTATGAAAATGAGGCCTTTAGAGACCACAAGAGCAAATTCAATTAATTTGATAATAATCTTTCGTTGTTTTAGAAGCAAATTATGTAGTATTTTATTAGATCAATAATTCACGATGAGAATAACGTGTTAAGCCACAATTTCTTGTATAAACTTCATTAAACTACAAGTACACATGAAACAGTACTAACTTCGCAGAAAATATTTTTTAAAGTTTGTGTCATATTTGTATGCTCCAACCCGAAAAAACCCGAGTTTCGCTTATTTCGGTTTTTTCGGGTTTTAGATAAAGGAGATAATCCTACCCGACCCGACTTCTTAACTGCTCTACCCGAACCCGACCCGAACCCGAGAATTCGGGTCGAGTCGGGTCGGGTTCGGGTAGGGTTTCGGTATGATCGCTCATCTTTAATGGACAATGTTTTTCAGGGTGAAGATGACTTGTCAGCTGTCCCACAACATACTTACAATGTTTTTCATTGAGAATGTTGTGGTTAGGAAGGAGGAGTCATATTGGTTAAAATCACCAACACTTTTTTGTCGATGTAGAGGCGTTTTCGTTAAGGATGCCATTTATAAAAGTACCGAATCAATCATAAAATTTCATGAAATCAGTTGAAATTCCTAGTGTTAGAGTGTTAGGAATTTCGTGAGGCTGTTACCGTCCGTCAAAAGTCTTTGCACCCCAAGAATATAGGTGAAGTATTCTGCCACATGACAGCTAATTCATTCTGCCTGAAGTAAACAGCATTTCTCATCATCCTTCACTAAGACAACAGCGATAAGTTTCACAACGCAAGAATTAAAAGTGCGAGCATGCGGTCAAACTGCAAAAATTCTGCACGAGTTAAGCGAAAAGATCCGATGATGCATTTACTCTTAGAGCATTGATGCAAAGTGGTCGTATAATCAAATCGCTACATACACATGAATGTTCCTTCCAGAATCTGTCGTTAAAGAGAGAACCGTTAAGTAATAAAAGAGACCGATCAGTCTTCTATTCTTGATGAAAATTGTTATTTTATCATTTCCACAAGCGAATCCTTTCAAAAGCATTCCTGAATTGAAAACACCTCCTCGTGATAAGAATATTCGAGTTTCTCAGTCATTGAAACGTCGTTATGATGCCAGTCTTAAGAGCTACTGTCCGCTGACACTTCATCCTCCGACTAATGCTCCAATGCTTGCTCATGGCCTGCCATTCAAGAATGACGTCAGATCATCTTCACTGACGGAAGCATCTTCTCTTTACGTCGCACTTTTGAGGGTTTGGAGAAGAAGAAACACTCGAACTCAGAATTGGGTGCCGTTTAAAACCAAGAGCGTCGACGTGGTGGTGGTGGATCAGTAATGATCTGAGCAGCTACATCTTGGAACAGGTAATACGATCTTCTGATATTAAATGGCTCAGTAAATAGTGAATTTACCGCTAAGTTTTGAGAGCAGTCGCTATTTTATTTGGATCAAGTGCCACCAGTGCGAGGTTTAATACTCGAGATGGTAATACTCGACCTCATCGCTGCCGCCTGCTTCAGACATTTCACAAGGGAAATGATGACTCTATCCACGTGGAATAGCCGAGTAGCAGTCCCGAGCCCATTGAACTTGAATGCGTTGGGAACATCTTCTTGATATTTTTCCGCCACTATATCACCACAAATTTGCGTCATTTAGAGAGCGATAAAAAGATATGCTAGCTTTGCCATACTCTGATGAACATTGTGATGCGCTGCATTTGTATTGCGTGACTGCAATGCACAATAAATAATTCGGTTATAACTACAAATCATACGGCAGCAGCTATCTATCTAACTTCTTTGGAAAGGGGCATTCCAAATTATTGCAGTCGCGACGCAATCTTATTTTTCAAATATATCATTCATGATATGTGAGTTCATGGCTATGCTCTTGATGTCTCGCTTTTAAAATCCTCGCTTGTTTCCAAAGTAATGGTAACACCGATCACGACCTTTAACACGACCTTTACGGTTACACCGATCAATTACACACGGCAATTTGAAATTCATATTCTGAATTTTACCTTTTTATTTTGCTTTTTAACATTCGTATCCTCTTTATTATAGATATTATTTTCTGAAGTATTTTCTAACTTATAAATGTTCTCTACTAAAAATATGTTAGCAGGTCAGGATCACTGCACTTTTTGTTCATAATACTTTTACTATTCTTTACGCAACTGGACTTGAAATGTGCTGGCGAGAACGAATCTTTCGTAATAACGATGTCAGAATAACATTCTTTTCGATGCCACGAGTACTCTAATTTTTCACCAATACGTTTTATGTCTAAAACTAGTAACCAAATTTCTATCTTTGGAGCTTCAATCGAAAAATTATGTCTAAAACTAGCAACCAAATTTCTATCTTTGGAGCTTCAATCGAAAAATTAACATCTGGGTTGATCGAATCGATAGATTCCTGAATTGATCTAAAACGATCTTCATCGTATTCTTAAGAGCTGAATATATCATGCATCCTATAAATATATAATAATCATCATCATGCCCTTTGTATAAACTTGGATTGAACTTAGCTTTTCCAAGGCTTTGGTTTCAAGCTTATGCATAAAAAGTACAGCAAAAAGCGGTGCCAAGTGAAAGTCCATCGGCACATCTCTAATTGTTTGCAGATTCTATCATTGTATTTTATTTCGCAATTGTAGCGAGCAAAGTGCAATTATTTTTCAATAATATTTCATCTAACAATTTTTCATCATATTTTGTACAAAATAAATCCAAGTGTCATCAATTTTATCCCAACTATTTTGCGAATGCTCTTACAGTGCATGCCAACCGCAATGTCTCTCGCTGTCAGACAATGCAATGAGCGTTGTACTTTCCTCGCCAATCCGGCATGATCTTACAGCATACATGCATATAATTTTCACTGTCATGTTACCAGTGGGGGTCACGGGAGGATTATCAGTGCTTTTTGATAAAAGATTTGGCTGAACGGGTAGGGTCTAGTGCCAGGCCTTCACTGGTAAATTATCAGTTAGCCAGAGGTAGAAGCTTCCCGCGAGGAAATAAGTGGGTATGATCATACGTACGAAAAATTCATACTCAAATCATAGTAGGATTCATACCCACTTATTTCCTCGCGGGTTTAAAAACATGGTCCGAGAGATGGAATTAGGAGATAGAAAAGGCAGCACAATTAGAGCCCTACATGAAATGGAAACGTTCAGGAGACCAAGCATGAAATGAAGATCTTGAGTGTAAGAAACAAGCAAATAATACTATCCTGAGAAGCTGAGAAACGAAATACATCTAAATTAGTTGATGAGCTTCATGAGCTGATGAGGAACTTGAGGCAAATTTACCGCTTTCAAGATTTCAAAACGGATATCAAAAGAAGCCTACATCGCAGTGTCTATATGCATAAGAACCGAAAGATTTAATGTTGCTCTGACCGTGAATATGTAGTAGAAGTGCGAAACTCTGACATGGAGAGTATGTTTAGTTCCTCGTTCGTCAAGTACGAAGCTTGCTTTTATGTGAGCAGTACATGGTCGAGATGTTTCGCATCGGTGTAAAAATATCGAAAGGATTTCCAGAGATGAGAAGCTAATGGTGCCGCTGAGGTCGCAGTAGAGTTTCCTTGTACCTATTTTGCACACATATTGTATGTACATGCACAACACGTACTTTCTTCAAAAATTCGTTGCTTGCAATGTATGTAAGTCTTTCTTTCCCTAGATCAAAGCTAATGACCAAAAGCTTGATGTATTACACAATGTTCAATAACTGAAGTATTGGTGGTACTTCAGTAGGTATAAGTATAGCATGGTATTAGTGATAAAAAAAGTAACGGATTTGATTTATACTATTTAACGCAAACTACTTCGGTATCAAATAAACAAGGTGTGGTCCAAAAGTTACCGGATTACCGGGGTAGTATATAACAGAAAGTGAAACTATCTATATCTTCAATTTATTCATTCCAATTTCTATTTAATTGAATTCGTATCTCTTGCCTTTCGACTTCAATTGAAGTTTATGAGAAACAAAATGATCACTAGGACCGCAATTTAGCGAAAATGGAGAATGGAGAATGGCGCAAGGTTGTATTCTGCTTTGTGAATAACAATGACGAATCAATGCTGCGTTATGCGCGGTCGAGCATCGCCATGCAAAAGGAAAAGCTTCGGATAAAATTTCGAAAAACCAACGTATTCTGGATGTGAAATTTTCCGGCGATCATGTGTAAAGTAGCTTTCCGATCCATTATTTGTTTGTGTTATGTTGAAATTCAAGCGCAGATTTCTACAGTAAGAACTATTGTAATCCGGTACTAATTTTATGTCATTCATGCCCAAATTCAACTGTTCTGAGCTATGTTTTTAAGTGCTACAAAACTTAAAATAAATCATGCTGTGATAAAACAATTTTGAGATGTAATGTTTGAGATAAATGAGCATGACATTACATACACATGAATCGATAACAATATTTGAAAATAGATTGGAAATTAGGATTAATGGAAATAACAAGATATTTAATTTGCATAGCCAACTTATTTACCATCACTGCAGGATGCTCAAAACGAAGATCTCTACGTAATATCCTTTGACTAGGCTAGGGATTGCAATTTCGGGACCCCGAAATCCCGGGATTGGGGTCTAATCTTGGGAGCGGAAGGTCAAAATCGCAGGATTGAGAAATTAGCAATATAGCTGTATTCCGTCTAAAGCAAGGCAAAGTGGAGAAGATAAAACTACCAGAAATCCATACACGATATACATACTTCAATAGATTTGCTCTTCACAATTCAATATAATCGGAAACGGTGCGTTTTCGATAGTCCACTGAAGAGTTTTTTCAAGACAGGTCGAGACTTAAAATTGAGCTTGTCATTCGTCAAAACTAACCATATTTGAAAGCATGACCAATTTGAAGATAAGCATTAGCGAAGCATAGGCCACATAGTACCAGGATTGAGAATCGAGCTAATCCTCGGATTGAGATCTAGGAGGCAAACTGCTCACTAGACCAGTTTCTGTTTACATTAATATCCTCTGGTTAACTCAGTCCCGGGATTAAGATGTTCAGGAAGAATTAATTTATTATTCTCATTTGACCAGTTGTTATTCACAGAGTTAGCTTAGCTCACGGTAAGGAGGTAAAATTGTATAAAAGATTCTTCAATCATGCAATTCCGAGCTTGGGATTTTGGAATCTCAATATGCTAGTACAATGTATTGAGGATATAGTTGTGATTTTGATTATCCTGTCATCTTACTTGTATTACTGGTGTGCATATATTTTGTCAATCTCGATCCGGGGTCAGAGCTTGTAATCCCGAATCCCGGGATCAAGAAAAGTCGTAATTTTGTAGATAGGCTCTAATCCCGGGTCTTCACTCTACCAAATCCCGAATCTCAGGAAATTGCAGACTGAAAGTGCAAAAATCAGGAATTCCCAACTGTTCCCTACTACCGGTACTCTCAGCGCTGCCGTTGTCAATTTGTGCATCAAGCGGAGTAAACTTTAAGTCGACTTGTCAATTGCGATATTGTAAGTAAAACAATTTTTTCCCAATTCCGACTCTGCTATTCCCACATCCCGGCATCTCACATTATTAACATACACATGTGCCATCTCATAGCATATTTACTATTCTACTCAACGCCGGTAGCGCGAAAGTGGCGTAAAAGTAGGTAAAAGTGCAAACTGAATGAAATTGCACCAACTGATGTCCGAATTCGAAAATAATTATATCATCTGAAAGCTTAGCACGAGCCTGATTCAATGGTGATAATCTTAATTTTCTGTATTGCGCAGTTTCGTCTGTAGGTATCGTTGAACGAATTGACCAAACATTCATACTTTGAAGTCAGCTGACCACAGCTGACCAGACACAACCTAAACGCTGTGCCAAATTAAAGCGGTTGACATAATCTTTCACATGGTACAAAGGTTATTGAAATTCAGCATTCTCATCAATGAAAAAATCTTGTCAGACCTTTTTGGCAACAATTTTTCGGTAAAAATGGTAAGTGTTGTGTCTTTTTGTACATTCAGCCAATCCTAAAAACCGTGTATCATGATCAAGTTGACTGATAGCTCATGCTGTCTGATGTCAACTTTCAAAAAGTTGAAATCCTGCATCAAAGAAAACTTTCAATTTTTTTCATGAGACCTACTGAACACACATAAAAGTGAAATATATGCCAAAATAATCTATGGAACGCAAGGTTTCGTATGGTACATCGTTTATCAAAATTGATTCAGGACTTCAACATGAAAATTGCATTTGAAGATGGGATAGCTATTTTGTGCAATTATTTTTGAAACGTTCTGTATTGTGGAGATCTTCGTTTTGAAGCTTCCTGTGGTGATGGTAAACGAAATGCCTAGCCCTCTATTTCCTGAAATAGTCGACTTACATGTGAAGACAAGACATCTAATAAATTGTGCAACATAGACGGAAGAGAAAAAGAAATATACGGAAATGAAAACTAATTATCAAGAAACCGTAGTTTCAGTGTCCATTCAGATTGATGATGAAGTTTCTGAATGAATGACATTTCATTTATTCTCAGACTATCTGTCTTGCATAAAATCGTTTCACAAGCTGAATTCACAGCACCTGATAAAATGCGTTTCTTTTGACATCCATCTTACATAATCTGCATCTCCTTAATACGTTGATGAAATACTCTGACTTTTATTGTCTGATAAAAATATCTGGAGTAAACATTAATCTGTAAAACTATCGTCACAATATCCTCAGAATAATCATTCACTAATTCACTTTTGAGAAAATTTGTTCAACTCCATTTGGAGTATGCAAGCGATTGTTTGATTAATTTCAACAGTATGTCGTTTACTCATGACTTATCGCCAACAACCTAATACTATTGCATACGGAATTAAGATTGGCATTACTAGATTAACTGTGTACGTGCGAATTTCTTGCGAAAGCAAAACGGGAAAGACTGAGAGCCCAGCGGAGTAAACAAATAGGTGAATTGAGCAAACTTTAGGAAAGACAACACCATCAAAATCATCTCAATTTACAGCTCGCTTAACTTCCTGTCTGCGATAGAGTAGAAATTCATCTTATAAATCAAAGTTCTAATTTCACAGAGCAAGTGTTTAATCTTTTCCATTTAGAAATAGGGTAATAAATGTCCGTTTATTTGTAGCAGTGATATAAAACTACATTGTGTTAAGATGCGTGTGTCTTCCAATCATCGATGACCTCAACACGAATATGCATGAGCATGCTTGAACAACATTTTGTAATTCATAATTGCTTGAAAATTACCCGGATCAAATAAGGTCCGAATCGTCGCGCAATAAATTGAAAGTCTTTGCGATCAAATGTTATTCGTTTATCGTCATAACAAACTATTAAAAAGATCAATTCAGAAAGACAGAAAATGTAAATCACAAATCGATCAAAATTCAACATGATCTAATATCCAATCAAACATGTAAAGACAAAAACATATTGCCAAGTTGCAGGAAATTAAAGTTGCACTAAGAAGAACTACAAGATAAAAAGATAACGCAACAAACTGATTTTGAATGAAATAAATAACAACAAATTGAATACATAGATGCATGGTTCACCATTGACCTGCATTATTTTGTGGAAAAAGAAGACAAAGTGTTTTTATTGACCTTGTATTCTTTTTCCCCAGAATGTTTATGTATATATTCATCATGATTACATAATTATATATTCATTTTATCATCATCTAATATATTACACAATTCATTATTTGAACGAAAGTTCGATTTACATAATATGCGCTTTAATTTAAATGATTGTCGTTTACTACTGATAAATCTCTTATTTTCATAAATATTTCTATAAAATATATCATGAAAAATATTCTTAATTCATAAATATAATGAATTCATGGTAACAAAATGTAATAATACAAGATGTGGAATTTGTGATTATCTAAAAGAAAACAACATTTGCAACTTCAACGGAAAATAATTTTAAATTAAAAGTAATATGAATTGTTTAACTCAAAATGCTATTTACGTCATCACTTGTGTTGGTTGTAATGAATTTGATAATGGTGAAACAGGAAATACTTTAAGAGAACGCTGTCGAATTCACAAAGAACAGATCAACATTCCGGCATATCGAAAAATTAGTGTGAGCAAACATTTAGATGAATGCAGTCGTGGACGCTTTACCATCTTCCCTTTTTACAAAATGTATAATACCACTGATATTTTTCGAAAAACTAAAGAGAGATATTTCATTGACTTATTCCATCCTAAATTGAATGCCAAATAGCAGACTTCTAAATTTCTATGAATACTTTCTACGTGAAGATTTTTTGAATATTATGTCACTTGATTTATAAAGCACCGGAAGATTGAATACATGAAAGCGCTAGTGCTCCAAATTTTACAAGCTTTTTAATATTTTCTATCGTTGGTTTTTTGATTCAATAAGTTTTTATCTATATTTCCAAATACCGAGTTAGTTATTGTTCTATGATTATGTTACATGATTGTGGTTCACTTCATCAACAATCTTTTCGTCGGACACAGGTCGTTTCAACCATGTCTATGTCCAAAGTCAGAAGACACTGGAGCCCCTAATGAAGCTAAAAGACATCACAGTTTAATGTCTATGAACTACTGATTTAATTCACGTCCTTAACTATCTATGGATGCATGATACTATACTCTTGAGACAGTAATTTTGCATGTGAAGATCTCAGGACTGAAATGTCTTCATGTTGAATGTAATGCATCCATGCTTTACATTAGCACCAATAGGGAAAGTGGAAATGTAAAAAACACATGATCCCATCCTATGGTCATGGAGAAATTTGTAATGACTCGTTTCAGGAAATATGCCTCCACTATAGCCTACGGTGACAATGTATATAATTCAATGCTATTGATGAATTGCTGAAACATCCGTAGTAGATCTTATGCTAAGATGAATTATGATGAATTGTATAAATATGTTCATGACATCTTTATAACCACATCGAATAGTGAAGATGTATCCAATATACTTGCGTCTTTCAATAATATTCATGAGAGTATAAAATTTACCATTGAACATCCAGAGACAGATAACTCATTATCACTACTCGATTTTAAACTCCACTTTAAAGGCGACGTAATTGAGAGTACATATTATCAAAAAGATGCAAGGAAGCCCCTATTTATGAATAATATGTCAGCTTTTCCAACAGAATTGAAACTGAGCATTGTAAAAAATGAGAAAGAAAGCGACGACTTGAACGCTGCTCTGATAATCAGCAGAAGAAACGATGGAAATGCGAATTTGAAAATATTTTGCAACTAAATGATTATCCTCCTAATTTTAAAAGTCGCAAAATATAACAAGAAAATGACATCATGAGAACGAATTCTTTTGCTATCATATTTTTCTGATAGTGTCAATCCTAGAATATAAATGATTCTTCAAAAATTACACTTACCTGTCCGACTACATCACCGATCTAATACTTTACAAATGATGTCACGAAAGTCAAAAAGTGAAGCAATGTGCTTCCATCAATTGCAGAAATCCTAATAAGTACAAATGCCTTAGTGAATTAGCACTTTATAAAATTGAATGCAAATTCTGTAAGCATTTTTAGGAAGCCCAGTCAGATTTCTGGAAACACGAATCAATGAACATCTTACTCAACCTCATTCCTCTGTCTATAAACCATAGAAATAAACTGTTTATGTGAAGTTCGCTAGAATGGAAGTTGACTCAAGGTCGCGGCACATCCGAGGGAACTAAGTTGGGGCATGAAGAACCAATTAAAAGCTTCAATTTACTCATGTGACTGATTCTAACCCAATGATACAGACGTTGGCAGGTGCATCTAAGTGAAAATGCGTGCGATTTTTGTGCCGTTATTGTGCATTGCATGAAGCTTAATTTCCATTCTAGAGGTTTTATTGTTGTCAATTTCTATGCTATAAACACCTCCAATTGTGTAAATCCGATATTGATGTAGCAGTGATTGACAAATATATCAATGCCATCCATTTCGCCTTCGAGAATCTGTGCTAATCAAAAGACTATGTCCCATAATAAATAATAGGGAGGAATGCACAGAATATCACTGATTTTTGAATTTTGATGTCTTCCTATTCATCGTTGTAGTCGCTTGATAAGGACGTCGTAGCGGCGAAAATTCGGAATGTAACATCAATTTACAACTATTTCTTTTAGCAGTTTGGCTAAATTCAGCAGTTTTGGCCTTCTAATTTAGCAGTTTGTCCCTTTAATCCAATATTTACAAATGCTGCTTAAAATGAATTGCAACATATTGCTGAATCTATTAAGTAAGCCTTAAAGTCATGCTTCTCGCAGTGGGCTTGATGCGTAGAAAAAATGAAATTAAAATAGCATGCTTTTGTTATGAGGAATAAATATTGTATAAAAATCTAGTAAATCTATATTTTAAAAAATACAATTATGCTTCTGTTGCATGACTACTTTTCAGAATATTACTTATGGTATGTGGATACCACGAAATTGATAATATGGTACCAAATGATTCAACGGTGATGATATATTCAGACTTTTGGAGCGCTGTGATGCTTTAATACCGAATACGCTTCCTGCCGACTACCAATGACACTTTCAGTGCTCGACCTGTCGACCAACAGATCCAGAAGTGGTTAGGCCAAGAACGCAACCACTGCACCACGATGAGACAATAATCTGTACAACGTTATAATACAATAAGGTATAACAAAATGAAATCTCATGTTGTGGCTGCTACCGCACCTTTTCATAATTTTTCTATAAGCATGTCGATAGAGATGGAACAGGAACATGAACATGAGGGTGGTTGCGAATTGTGATTATTGAGTTCAATATTATTAGTCAATATCGTGTATTCGGGCAGAGGAAGAGGAAGTGATGCAAATAAAATACCGCCGTTTCGTATCACTGACATTTCAAAGGGAGATCAGATTTCTTTTGTGATCAAGAGACGGGACCAAGATCAGCAAGGAAAGGACGATTGGTCTGGTCAATATAAAATTCAATGAAAAAATTATAAATGAATTTGTAGCCGACGAATAGTAATTTTTTTAATGAATTTTATATTGGTCTTCACCGATCTTCCTTTCTTTATAAGATAGCTCCGTCATGATTGCTGTTGGCCTGTGTCTAAGAGGAGGCGGAGAGGACTCTATCATTATTGGAATCATCATTGATTGCCTTCGTGGAAACTTAACCGTGAATTAGTTTTCCTTTTAGAACCTATAGGAGCGGTGTTTCACTTTCCTACAGGAAAACTGATGCTTGGGGAAACTGATTACCGTATCATCAGTATATTAACGAACAGTTCCATCACTCCGGCTAGATGATCTAGGTATCATCTGGAAACAACCTATCACCCCACCCATGTTCTCGTCTCATGGCGTCTCAGATCTCCGTACGAGCATCTTCCGATGTCTATTAGCTGACGAGCTCGCTGCTTTGAGGAGGGAACCTCAGGGACGGAAATGACGCGCAGATTTCCACGTCTGCCTAGCCCCTTTATTAAGAATGCCGTCATACGAGTGCATGATTCGGCTTAAGTCAATGTGACCAGATTTTCTTCAACCAAAACCGCGACACCTCACAAAGTAGCAGAAAAGGTCAATATGTGCTTCTGCTATCTACATATTACTTCACAAAAATTTACAATTTCGCTGTTAACACAAGCAACGAATTTTAACAATAATAATAATCGTTGCTTTATTCAGCACTTCAAATAGATATTCAGAAGCAGCAAGACATTTAAAAAATGAGCTAAAACATCATGATATGGACCAATAGCAAAGAACATCTAAAGGTCACTAAGAATCATGCAAATCTATCAAATGAGTCTTGGAAGCGTCGAGTCTTCGTTATCACTTTCCTGTGACTCTGGCCTGGGCGCAGGGAATATCTCGTTGAATTGCAGTCATAGATAACATGCAATGGGTGCAGTGGATCAAGAGCCTTAACACCAAATTGACTGCCTAATCCATTGCAAAAGTCCGAGACTGTTCCTCTGCCTCCAATGGAAAACAGTTCCGCCGTTCTAGGGTCAACATTTTTTTAAAAAATCTTTAAAATCTAAATTTAGATACATTACACCATGCAAGGTAGGTACAAGTGGCGACGGAGCGAAGCATCGAGCAATTGAAAGTCCACAGTGTGTTCGCCGGAGCATTGACTTGTTTTAAGCGATACAGCATGTAGATCCGCTTTCTCACTTTAGTTAGCATGTACAGTAGCTAATGTGCTCTGACCATTGAAGATTGTTGTCAATTATTATCCCAAGCAACTTGATGCATGGTCACGGTGGGTTTGAATTCGATTCGACTATCACCCAAAAATTCTCCAGTAAAACTGCTTGCAGTTTCTGAACATACTTATTCCATGTAGTCGAGAAATATCAATTTAAAAAAATTCATAGAGCTATTTTCGAGAAAATTCAAATTTTAAATTCGTTGAGTAGTATGAAAAAGAGCATTTGCAAAAATTTTTCATAAAACATTCTCCAAAGAAGCTGTTTGAATTTTTTGAACATGCATGTAAGCACACTTGAGCAATATCAATCTAAAAACTTTTCATCGAGCTATATATTCCCGAGAAAATTCAAATTTTGAGTTGTTGAGTAGTATGAATATTCAGCATTTTTTACTTTTGACAAAAAATATCTTTGGAAAACCTGTTCACATCTTTGAATGTACTCTACTGCATGTAAGTGCAGTTGAAAAAGGTCGAACTTTCTTAATCATTTTTATCAAACTTTCCTCGAGAAAATTCAAATTTTAAATTTCTAATTAGTTCTAAGTTTATTAGATGAATATTTCTTGTTATGATATAATTTGAATTATCCCATACCAAATAGTAATACTTTTCCAAGCAGAAATGAATGGTAAATGCAGATTTTACTGATGAAGAACGAAACTTTCATTCCAATCATAAATTTTATTGATTAAAATGCTATGAATGTCGACTGTTACAGTCAATAATTGCCGAAAGTAGTTTCATCCTGTAATTGGGGTGGGTGCTGTCTGTGAGTTTATAGTTTTTCCATGTTTCAGAAAAATCATGATGACATGACTCGACGGATTGTTCACTCCACGTCCCAGCCCGATTCCTTTCAGCTCGCAAAGCGGCGGCATGTGGAAATGGTGATGATGATCAGAATGATGATGAATAATGTTCGCTAATGATCAAGTCAGAAAATGCCTCCTGTGTTGATTGTTTATTGATTAGGTATAAGAGACTTAACTTGTCAAGGATGTAGTGCGACAAAGGAGCTAAGAAATGTAGCGGATGTTGTAACTTTAGATCTTTACGCGCAAAGAAGACAATGTTTCAGTACTGAATTGTTGTATGCAACAATGCAAGGCATGAAAGAAAGTAACCACCAGAGAAATCAATCCAATAATCTGAGAGACCGCACTTCGACATAAACATGTACAATGTATTTTAAACTTGCTTTGAAAAATCATAACATAATCAAACCAGTAGCATAAAATATCAAGCAAGTCAAGTTATGACAATCACATTCATCTGCAACCACAGCAATAAGATGCCTAGAAAACATTCTTGACTAGAAATTCAAAAATTAATCGAATTACTCGTGTGAAGGATTTATAATTTGAATTTTCTCGGGAATAGCTCGATGAAAAGTTACAAGAGTGATATTTCTCAAGTGTGCTTGCATGTATGTTCAAAAGATTCAAACATCGTCTTTGGAGAATATTTTATGAAAAATCTTTATAAATGCTCTATTTCATACTACTCTACGAATTTAAAATTTCTCGAAAATAGCTCGATGGATTTTTTTAAAATTGACAATTCTCTACTACATGGCTAAGCATGACCAGAAACTGCTAGCAGTTTTACAGGAGAATTTTTTAGGTGATAGTCGAATTCAAACCCACCGTGTGGTACTTCTTCGATTTCGCAATTTGCATGGCGATCCATCAGTGTTAAAAAAGATATTGAACGTTTAATAGTGATGTCAATTACTTTAGTTTTGTTGGGATTAAACTGTAACCCATTGACAGTGGACCAAGCCATAATACTGTTCAGCTCATCGTTCAAATGATCCCCATGAGTATTTCTCACAAAATGGAGCAGGCACAAGTCGTCAGCAGTTTTGAATAAGGTAGTGTTTCTCTGGCTGTCGACAGAGATCGCAAAAGTATTGGGGAAATCAATCCTCCTTGGGCAACTTCACAAAATGAGAGATAACTCTTTGAATATAGGTCATCAATTTTGATATTCTGACTGCGGTCTTGAAGAAAGGAACGTATTCATTGAAGTAATTCTTTTGGTGCCTTGAAGATGGAAGAATGTGGTATTTTGTCGAAGGCATCGCTGAAGTCTACCGACAATACCCGCACAGCTCCGGAGGAATCATGAAATCTTTGAGCCCTATCAGAGGGTTGGCACTATATTTATCCAGCACTTCCTAGAATTGTGATGGGATTCGGCATCCTATCTGTGATGAGGATCCCTACCATGTCGCCTTACATCGGACTTCACTGTAGTAGAGTGACATCCCGTTCATCCGGTGACTACATTATTAAGCGCGGAATTTGGTTTCATACCATTCCCACTTTGAAGGATTGGCATACCGAGGGACTTGGCCGCAGCCGCAGTTTGATGGCCTGTGCTGGAACAGTGATTTCGTATTGGGTAGCTAAGCACACTGAAGCTCAACTTCACTTACATCGTTCATCACACTACCGACTTCTGATCAGACGTGATTACCAGAAAACTTAGGCATATTAGTGAGCGACTGATAACATGACAAAAATGTAGGTGTATATTGAGTATTCATACATTCGAAAGAATTTTGAACTGAAAGATTCCAGAAGAAATTTGAAGAATGACTTTTAAAGCAGTTTTTCTTCTGTTGCACTGATCTGAAAGTTTCTACAAGTACCCCAGATGTGATGCAGGTGCAGTTAGAAGTAGAAATCTTGTAGGCTGGTAATTACTGTGATCATATTGGTCATATGATTCACATTATTCTACCGGTGATCAAATTCTGCTCAGTTACTGCCTCACATGGTACACAGCACCGATATACAGACAGAGAAGCGGTGTTGTGATTCTTTTGGACGACACCAACCATACTACCAATAATCACTATTTGAACAAAATGTTCATTCATTGACAAATCCTACTGTGACTAGGGATTCCAAAATCCCAGAAAACCTCAATCCCGCGATTCCGGGATTGAGTAGGATCATACTTATCCTATTACAAAGCATAGATATGTGCTAATAGCATTGGATACCGGAAGACATTGCAATCACGGGATTCCGTGGGTGTGTGCAGATCACGAAATCCCACGATTAACTTATCAATTTAGTTGTTATTTTGGTAGTAGGCCTGAATTATTGGTGCTTTGCTGCCTCGCCAGAGGAAATCAAATAAATACTCGAATACTTTTCGATATCTTTCAGTACATATGTATTCAGTAAATATTGCAGCCTATATATTACAGATGTGTCAGCATACTTGCATTTGTGATTAAATGCCTGCGCCCTTTACATTTTCTATCATGTGTACGGGGTAGAGATTCCACAATCCCAGAAAATCTTGGTCACGGGATTCCGGGATTGAGTAGAATATTAAATATGCTATGACAAAGCACATGTGTACGTTAATAATATGGGATACCGGCATGTGGGAATAGCAGAGAGTCGGTATTGTCTAAAGTCGGTTTACTTTCAATATCGCAATTGAAAAGTCGGCTTAAAGCTTATTCCGCTTGATGCACAAATTGATAAGGGTGACGCTGAGCATAGATAACAGGCAAAAGTTGCGAATACCTGATTTTTGCACTTTCAGTCTGCAATTTCCTGAGATTCCCGATTGGTAGTGTAAAGACCCGGGATTAGAGTCTGCCTACAAAATCCCGACTTTTTTGATCCCGGGATTCGGGATTACAAGCTCTGACCCAGGATCGAGATTGACAAAATATGAGCATGCCAGCTTTAGCTCCAAGCTAAATGTCTACATAATTAAATTCACAGCTATTTCCTCAATGCATTGCACTAGCACGCTGAAATTCCAAAATTCCTAGCTCGGGATTGCGCGGTTGAAGAATCCATTATACCTTTTTACCGTAAGCTAGACTGATGTTGTAAATAGCAATTGTGGTCAAATGAGAATAATTCCTCCTGAACAAATTAATTCCGCGATTGAATTGACCAGAGGTAAATAATAATGTAAACAAAAACTGTGCATAAGTGAGCAATTTGCCTCCCAAAGATCTCAATCCGAGGATAAGCTCGATTCCTAATCCCGATGCTGTGCTAGCCTACCTCGTCAATGCTCATCCTCAAATTGGTCATACTTTCAAATTTTGTTATCCTTGGCAAATGAGAAGCTCAAATTTAAGTCTCAACCTTTATTCACGAAGCCTCGTCAATAGATTATTGAAAACGTAGCGTTGCCGATTGTATTGAAGTGTGAAGAGTTGGGCCTATCTATCGTGTATGGATTCTTTATAGTTTTGTCTTAACCAATTTGTCATACTTTAGACGGAATACAGCTAATGCAGATAATTTCTCAATCCCGGGATTGACAGTCCCGGGCAAGGCTACAATCCCCGGACTGGAATCCCTAACTGTGACAGTAATATCATATAACATTGAGATATCATATTAATTTATATAATATTACATATTGGGGTCTACATTTTATAAAAAACGGTCACAAGGTTATACACACAAACGCAGTAAAAAATGTTGGACTTCCGCCGAGCCGATGCTGCTAGCTTCCCAATGATGTTTCGGAACGCATGAGCAGTGCCCGCGCATCAGCGAGTTGGAGTGTAATGCTCATGCGTCCAAAAACATCATGCTTCCTGTCGCATCTTGATGTCAAGAAATAGGCTTGAAAATCTTTCTTTGCAATCTTTCTCAAGTGTCCGTAAACAGCGACTACTAGGGGAATGAACCTCCATTTGAAGCAAATGCATTTTGGGAGATTCACAAAGAAAATTTTCTTCCCATTCGTCTTTGTTATATATCAATTTACAAAAACCTACATCTTAAATCTTTGTTCTTATATGAATAAAATTCTCGGTAATAAAATGTTACCTCTAAGAATTTCAAAAATAGGTTTTGAGGCCATGATTTGATGATTCAGAGCGCACATGCAACGATACTCAACTATCAACTCCCAAAAATGAAAAAATAAATGAACTTGTTTTTAAATCATATGGGGTTGCCACCGCCAGCGAAGAAAAAAAGGACGCAGGATGTCAGTCGTCCTTTTTTAAGAAGGATGCCTATAAAATGTTTGCCGAATGTAATTTTCGGTTTAGGCAGAACAATTGAAATTACGTTATTCGCCGGCAGATGCCCGGTGGAATTTCTCGAATCCAAGCAAGATTCCAATCAGTCACCTCGAGAAGATGGTAAGATGTCGATACTGTGATCCAAAAACAACAAAGCATATTTGACCCTATATACCGCAAAACCTGTAATATGCCACCACTGTAATGAGGCGTCAGAAAAATATACCGCCACCTCCTATATTTCGGCAGCTTAAATAGTGAGTACCAAGATATTTGTTTGTGTAAGACCTGCCTGGTATGTGATGTGTTATTGGCACTTCATTGATTTTGTGTCTTTTGAATGTGTCTTTGACATCTTCATTATCAACAACTGTTTTAAATTGATCATTAAGCAGCTGTAATCCTGATTTGTATTGCTGGTCATCTTCGCTGCTTTGTAGGTGGTAGGCATCTAGTGTGGGCAATGTGCTGGATATATCTAATAGACCATGATTACTAGTACACGGGTGAACTAAGCCTAAATGTTTGTTGTCAATAATATCTGTATCAATTTATGAAATATCGACCACATGTGCATGGAATATTTGTATCAAACATTTTGTGAATATTAGTCGAGTGGGTATTAAGCACCATTTTAAGTTTCAATCGTAAGGCAGTAAACCGCAACTGATCATCTGCAATTTACTGAAATTTCACAATATGTACAATGTATTCAGACAAGCACTTAGCGATCTTAGAGTTTTATAGATTGAACATACACGCATATGCAAGTTTTATTGAAGCGACATTTCTTAATACTTTTAGAATCGGAGAAGCTGAAAAATAGAGCGCCACTATCAAATAGAATACCTCTATAATAGAACGCCACCCAAGAGAGAGGGGGTCAAAAAAAGACCACTATGGGGTCTAGTACAAGTTTTACGGATTTTTTTCTTGGGTCATAAGATACAAGCCAAAACTCGGTTCACAGGTTAAGTGATAATATTTTTTTATGATGGTAATTTTTTCATTGCAAGATGACCAAGCATATGCAATAAGAAGGTCAATGATCTTCAATTTGTCCTCAAATAAGTCCTTCATTGTGAAAATGAATGAATAAATACAGTGCAACCAATTTACTTCAAACTGTTTTATTCATTTAAGATGCAGCTCAGAAGAAGGATTGTTAGAAATGGGCAGGGAAAATATGAAGTTAGCGGTCTAAGAGCTTGACCGTTCACAGAGGAAAAAGAGCAATTTAAGGTAGTCTAAATATATTAGGGTATTAGAATGAACAGCTCGAATATCTTGTGATTAATGAATTTTAATACATAAATCTGAACCGCTCTCGTCCGCTTGTGTTCTTTTTGACCCGATGCAAATGCTACCAAGTGCATGGATGTGGAATGTTTTGTTTGATAGCACAATGCGTCGATGACTTTTCCTGAATTAGTAGGAAGATGTGGTGTGATGAGCTTCATTTCATTTTGATCTGTAGTTTTCTGTCAAATTTCAGTTTTATACTTAAGTACGGTAGGTGTCGATTTGACCCGAGATGTAAAGCATGCCTCCGGTATATCACTTTAATTTCCTACTGAATTTTCACGCGTTCACACATTGGAAATGATTTCAAACGTTCTATGACATACCAGATTGCTTTTTTGTTATCAACTACAAGAGGAGTAGAGACCTGGATACACCAATTATCAGAAAATATCTTAGAAAACATGATATGGCTTTTGTGAAGGTGAAGTGACATGGATTGATCGGATAAGTTTATACTATAGACTGAGTAAACAATCCTTCCGGTGATGTAGAAAGTTATACAGCAATTGTTCCGGAGGTAATTTGGTGCTGACTCTTTACAAGTCTACTTTTTAGTTCAAACTGCTGTTTTTCGGCCTATCACTGCTTACTAATCTTCCAAGTAGACCAATTCTGTGAAAATTGAAATTCCAATAATGTAATAAATGTTCCATAATGCGGTAATCGCCGCTTATCCAGCAGCTCAATCTGTTGAAATCAAATGAAATGTTCAAATATAGACCAAACAATCTCTGACAACTCTCATTGGCTCGCTCAGAACTGCTGATCTTTTTCCAGAGGAAGAAGGATAACCGGATATAATTATTCTGCAATCGCACAAAATGTGAGATCAACGTCATAGATAAGATGTACGATTAGCTGAAGTAAAAGAAAGGGGTAGACATTCGCCTCAATAACACGATGAAGATTAGAGATATTAAACAAATAACCGAATTATCATTGATGGAAAAGTTAACCAAACTCATCTCAATAAACTAATTGAATCTTCTTCAAAGTATCAGGCTATATTATGCTAAACCATCATCTAAAGCCGATGCAACACAATTAATTTGAACGCAAATCGAATTTAATTGCGACGAAACAATTAGTACTCAGATATCAAAATTGATAAAAGCAGGCGTACGAGGATATGGGAGTGTCTGTATTTGTGTCATGTCATGTGTTCAGATTGTCAAATGTCGCACACACAATTTCGATTTGCAAGAAATTGAGAGGATATTATCTCATGTTGCTGAAGCAACACTTTTGTGGGTTCTTATGGCATCAACCACTCGTTAAGTAGAAATTTACAGAAATCATAGGGTTTATTCCTGGAAATTCAATGAAATTGCATCAGTTATATGCTATATTCAGACCTCAGACTGCTCCATAGAAATTGCGGCCTTGCAGTGAACTACGTAAACAAAAATTGGAGAAAGCATTTCGGGTCAAATAGACACCAAACGACCTTTTACTGATTTTCGAGCAACCGCACGTGCATGATCTGGAAACAGATTAACAGAATGCGTGGTATCTCCAATGAATATCTAAAACGCCTCTCACAGTAATCACATGATGATGTGCAGAATGCTAGTAACTTCAGCCTGTAAAGAAGATAATTTAAACTAAACTTTCAATTGCTGCTATTTATACCAAGTTCATTCAAACCTCATCATTATCATAATTTCACACTCATGTTATTCATTGATATATGCGAAATTCGTAGAGTTGTTCTTAATGAGATTGCATCAGTCATCGGATCATTTAATTGCAAATTTATTTATAGTTTCGTGATACTATCATAACGGTTATTTGTAAAAGTCACAAGGTCAGTGTCTTTCTATCTCTAACGACACCGACACCGGAAAAAAGTGGACGACATCGCGATACCGACACCGCAAGCCTTTTAAAAGATAAACTTTCAAGTGTGCTGTAATAAGTGAAGTAATGATTGAGTGGTGTTTGCCATTTTTTTAAAAAAAACAAATACGATAACATTTGCGTATTTCGCTTCCATATTAGTTTATACCCTTTAATTGTGGTGAGTTAGGAGGGAAATAAATAGTGGGTATGTTGGGCAGAATGATGTTAAGTTTCGTCTATTTGCACTACATTTGCGGAAATATGCAAATCTACGTCAGCTTTACCTTCATAAATATTTGAAATACTCTCAGATAAATTAGCACGTGTCATATTAGCGCCATCGAAGTGAATGCACTCAATTTTATCTAACTGTGTAGCAGGTCATTAATAACAGCAGATAAGCACTTGAATATGGAGTGACAGTCATGAGAAAACGAGTTGGTTATCGCGAAATCAATGAAATTGAAATATTGATAGAGTTCTTCAGCTGTATTCATCATTGAAGTAAACAAATTCGATTCATTGGCGACAAGTTTGTAAATGCAAGTAATTAGAATTGCATTAAATTTGATCAACAGCAAGATTGTGCACGTATTTTAGTTTGGTAGTATTATCTGAAATTTACAGTTTCCCCTTCCAGTTCATCTTGCAGTCGATAAGTTTTTGGGGAACCGGAGCCATCCGGTACAGGGCGCGTTCACAGGTGGCGGATAGCGGAATGGCTTCAGACATGGAGGTTTGCTGCGAATATGTTCAAACTAATAAAGAGCCGCGGACCAAAAGCGGCAAGTTCGACAGTGGATAGGAGCCAACAGGGGAACCTGCTGGGTAATTTAAAAATCTTACAACCCTTTGACGAACCCGTGAAAACAGAAAATGCGTGGTAGGGACAGCAACGAGTACAAAAGCATAAACGAACAAATCAGGAAAGAATGGATCAGAGAACAATGTAAGATTGTCGAAACCCATGCTTCGAAAGTAGTAAGCAAGTGACAAACACTCGACCGGCGCCCCCCCCCTCTGGAACGGCAGAGTGTCGTGGTCGGCCGCCGTGGTGCTTCGGGTCTGAGTCCCCCCCCCTCTGGAACGACAGAGTCTGTCGTGGTGTGCCGGCCAGGTGGGTTCACAACATGTTCGCTGACTCCCCCCCCCCTCTGCAACGACAGAGTGTGAGACTCGGATGTGTTGGTCTCGTATGGGTTGACGTGACCGACCGCCTAGGTTGACGTGGCCGACCACCTAGGTTGACGTGAGCGACCGTCTAGGTTGACGTGGGCGACCGTCTAGGTTGACGTGGGCGACCGTCTAGGTTGTCGTGGATGGTGAAATGGCTGCCAGATTCGGATTCAGCGTAAAATTCTGCATCGGTAGGGTGAGTTTCAAGGCAATTGGCGAGAAAAAATTTTTCTTCAAAATTTTAACAGAGTTAGAATTTGGGACGTTTTGGTGTGTAGCGCCCGAACGAAGCATCGGATGAGAAAACGGAGGCCAGATTCGGAATCTACGTGAAATTTTGGGTTAGGAAGGATGTTTCCAGCGAAATCGGAGAGAAAAAATTTTCGGCTGACGTCCCCCCCCCTCTGAACAGCTTGCTTCGATTTTGGCTTCTAGTGGACGGATTTTGTCGTGCGATAGCTCGTTTGAAAGCTAAGAGTGAGACAAATTCAGTGAAACAATCGGCTTGTTCCTATCTGTCTTCGTTTAGATGTGAGACGCCATTTAAGATTTTGGGACATTGGTGAAAAACGACAGAGTTAGAATTTGGGACGTTTTGGGCTGTAGCTTCAAAACGAAGCATCGGATTGGAAAACGGATTTCAGATTTGGAATCAGCGTGAAATTCTTTATCTGTATAGTGAGTTTCAAGTCAATCGGAGAGAAAAAATTTTCAACATTTTTCGAAAAAACGACAGAGTTAGAATTTGGGATGTTTTGGTGTGTAGCGCCCAAACGAAGCATCGGATGAGAAAACGGAGGCCAGATTCGGAATCTACGTGAAATTTTGGGTTAGGAAGGATGTTTCCAGCGAAATCGGAGAGAAAAAATTTTCGGCTGACGTCCCCCCCCCTCTGGACAGCTTGCTTCGATTTTGGCTTCTAGTGGACGGATTTTGTCGTGCGATAGCTCGTTTGAAAGCTAAGAGTGAGACAAATTCAGTGAAAGAATCGGCTTGTTCCTATCTGTCTTCGTTTAGATGTGAGACGCCATTTAAGATTTTGGGACATTGGTGAAAAACGACAGAGTTAGAATTTGGGACGTTTTGGGCTGTAGCTTCAAAACGAAGCATCGGATTGGAAAACGGATTTCAGATTTGGAATCAGCGTGAAATTCTTTATCTGTATAGTGAGTTTCAAGTCAATCGGAGAGAAAAAATTTTCAACATTTTTCGAAAAAACGACAGAGTTAGAATTTGGGATGTTTTGGTGTGTAGCGCCCAAACGAAGCATCGGATGAGAAAACGGAGGCCAGATTCGGAATCTACGTGAAATTTTGGGTTAGGAAGGATGTTTCCAGCGAAATCGGAGAGAAAAAATTTTCGGCTGACGTCCCCCCCCCCTCTGGACAGCTTGCTTCGATTTTGGCTTCCAGTGGACGGATTTTGTCGTGCGATAGCTCGTTTGAAAGCTAAGAGTGAGACAAATTCAGTGAAACAATCGGCTTGTTCCTATCTGTCTTCGTTCAAAAGTTAGAGCGGTTACAAGATTTTAGGTCGGAGCTCGCTCACCTGAAAAAATCCTAAGTGTCAGAGTGGCTTTGTATGGGTAAAAATTTGAAAATTTTCCAAAGTGTGGAATTTCGACCTGGGACCGTCACCAAAACATTTTTCATCAAATTTTGAAATTTCACTGACGTCCCCCCCCCCTCTGGACAGCTTGCTTCGATTTTGGCTTCCAGTGGACGGATTTTGTCGTGCGATAGCTCGTTTGAAAGCTAAGAGTGAGACAAATTCAGTGAAACAATCGCCTTGTTCCTATCTGTCTTCATTCAAAAGTTAGAGCGGTTACAAGATTTTAGGTCGGAGCTCGCTCACCTGAAAAAATCCTAAGTGTCAGAGTGGCTTTGTATGGGTAAAAATTTGAAAATTTTCCAAAGTGTGGAATTTCGACCTGGAACCGTCACCAAAACATTTTTCATCAAATTTTGAAATTTCACTGACGTCCCCCCCCCTCTGGACAGCTTGCTTCGATTTTGGCTTCCAGTGGACGGATTTTGTCGTGCGATAGCTCGTTTGAAAGCTAAGAGTGAGACAAATTCAGTGAAACAATCGGCTTGTTCCTATCTGTCTTCGTTCAAAAGTTAGAGCGGTTACAAGATTTTAGGTCGGAGCTCGCTCACCTGAAAAAATCCTAAGTGTCAGAGTGGCTTTGTATGGGTAAAAATTTGAAAATTTTCCAAAGTGTGGAATTTCGACCTGGGACCGTCACCAAAACATTTTTCATCAAATTTTGAAATTTCACTGACGTCCCCCCCACCTCTGGACAGCTTGCTTCGATTTTGGCTTCCAGTGGACGGATTTTGTCGTGCGATAGCTCGTTTGAAAGCTAAGAGTGAGACAAATTCAGTGAAACAATCGGCTTGTTCCTATCTGTCTTCGTTCAAAAGTTAGAGCGGTTACAAGATTTTAGGTCGGAGCTCGCTCACCTGAAAAAATCCTAAGTGTCAGAGTGGCTTTATGGGTAAAAATTTGTATGGGTAAAAATTTGAAAATTTTCCAAAGTGTGGAATTTCGACCTGGGACCGTCACCAAAACATTTTTCATCAAATTTTGAAATTTCACTGACGTCCCCCCCCCTCTTATCGATTGCATATTCACAGGGTATATAAGAACGGGATCGGGAGAGGAATTTCACTAAGTTGAGAAACTGACTACAGGTAAGTCGTTTCTCTTGAGGTCCGATATCGGACTTCTGACTTTACATTGCTGATATCAGCTAAGGTGTCAGACTTATAGGTTAGTCAGTATAGCATGACTGACCATTTGATGATAGTAGGCCGAAATCTTCAAACGGCTATAACTTTGCTTCTACAAGTCCTTTAGACTTGATTCAAAAAACATTCGACAGCGTTTGCTATGCTGAAGGTGACAGACTACTTATAAACGTTTTATGAGTAGTACTAAAATACTGAAAAATTTAAATTCATATTTAATGATAATAATTAAAGTTTTTGAATAAAAAGCAGTCGTTTATGAGTCTCTGTGACTTGGGTCGTTTCCTCTTGTAAATAACTCCACCGGTTTTCATGTCAAAACTGGGGCCCGGATACCAACACAGTGATATGACGCACGCTCTGTCCGATCGAGGTTGGATTTGTGGGTCGAGGCCTTGGAGCTGGGATAAGATCCCCTCTGAGTAATGCCTGTAACGGATTCAAGAGCTTAACACCCAAACGGTTGCTGACTTGCTATCAAATGTTTGGTGACTTAGTCTTTCAATACATATCAGCAAGTAGTATCCTATAAACACTTGCTATCAAATTTTACTCTATCTTTACAGAATTATCATGACGAAAGCGAGTAACGCCAAGATGCTAGTGGGGAAGTGCAGTTGTGGCAAGATTGCTAGAGGTAGCGAACTCAAGAAACATTTGAAAGAAAAAGAGGGACGATGGGCCATGAGAGGAAAGTGATGTTGAGGTTGTGTGTGTCTTGTCGGAAATGTGTGATGGGGATGAGAAGGAATTTATGAAGGCGCATTTGCAGTGTGAGAGTGGGAACATCGGAGAGAAGGGGTTCAAGGCATGGTTTGAGGGAGAGTTGTTGGAGAGGGAAGAGGTGACAAAGGCGGTGGCAGCGATACAGGACGTGATTGGGGAGAAAGTGGTGAGGAATGCGAGTGAGGGGAGTTCGAGTGATGGGAGTTCGAATGAGGAAGTTGAGTTGAGAGCGAATATGAAGAAGAAGGATGATGTTGATTTGGATGCGGTGATGGAAGATTTGTTTGGGGACATAGCGGATTTGAAGGAAGAGTGGGAGGGGGAGGAAGTGGCTAAGCCGATGGCAGCGTCATCGCCACGGCAGCAAGAGGCGTATGACACGGAGGTATTTGTGAGAATGAAGGATCGTGTGATGGCTTTGGAAAGTAATAATAGAAAAGTTTTGAAGGAGAATGAAGAGCTGAAGGTGAAGGTTGAGGGGTATAGGGCAACAAGGGAAGAGTTGGAGAGCTTGAGAAAGAAGGAGAAGGAATGGATGGCGGAAAGGAGCGAGTTGATGAGGAAGGCAGGTTTGGTGGAGAGTTTGCAGGCGAGTGTGTCGAGGAAGGATGAAGAGATAGAGCGGATGCGAAGCGTGGTGAAGGAGACGGAGGAGGTGAAGGTTATTAATAAGAGGTTGACGGTAGAAGTGGAGCGACTGCATGAGCGTTTGAAGTGTCGAAAAAGGAGAGTGTATGAAGTCCATCTTCCCCTCTTTGAGAACAATGTGTGCGACGCCCCAACCATCACGGATGATCCCAACGTAACACAGCAGTGTTATGAGGGCGACGGAGTCCGATGTCTCCACATGAGTATGGACGTTACCGGCCAGCTTGAAGACTTCGTCGTCCGAAAAGTTCGGAAGAAAGTTCCCAGTAAGCTTCCTCAACATGATCATTTTTGTAGCTCATCTAATCTCCTATTCTTTTTCTTTCAGAGTTTTTGCAGAAGTGAGAGGAGTGTCGGTGGACGGAGAACGACCCATGGGCTCTTTTAAGGGCCAACCTTCTAATGCAGCTAAAGCGGTCCCAAGCCCGCCACATATCCTCGGATATGGAATGCAGAGGGGAAGAAAAATAATGAATGGAATGAAATGGGAGGACACTCACGCGCCACACGCAACATAACACACTTCTCTCTTCCGTAGTCTAACAAGCTCTTTACACATGGATCGCAGTCGATTGCTATCCCTGTATCAGAAGTGTAAGCTATCTTAATTTTATTTGATACTATTTCATCTATCATCATCGTCCATATGAAATGTTTTAAGATTTACAAGTTAGACTAAGCGTGCTACTATTTCCAAATGAAAATGTATACATGGTTAAATCATCCACTTAACCCCATCCGTAGTCTAACAAGCTCTTTACACATGGATCGCAGTCGATTGCTATCCCTGTATCAGAAGTGTAAGCTATCTTAATTTTATTTGACACTATTTCATCTATCATCATCGTCCATATGAAATGTTTTAAGATTTACAAGTTAGACTAAGCGTGCTACTATTTCCAAATGAAAATGTATACATGGTTAAATCATCCACTTAACCCCATCCGTAGTCTAACAAGCTCTTTACACATGGATCGCAGTCGATTGCTATCCCTGTATCAGAAGTGTAAGCTATCTTAATTTTATTTGACACTATTTCATCTATCATCATCGTCCATATGAAATGTTTTAAGATTTACAAGTTAGACTAAGCGTGCTACTATTTCCAAATGAAAATGTATACATGGTTAAATCATCCACTTAACCCCATCCGTAGTCTAACAAGCTCTTTACACATGGATCGCAGTCGATTGCTATCCCTGTATCAGAAGTGTAAGCTATCTTAATTTTATTTGACACTATTTCATCTATCATCATCGTCCATATGAAATGTTATAAGATTTGCAAGTTAAACTAAGCGTGCTACTATTTCCAAATGAAAAAGTATACATGGTTAAATTATTCACTGAAGCCCCATTCAAGTACGTCAGTATGAAAGCAAAGATAATACGAAATAAAAATTTATTATGGCATGTATTTTAAAAGGTCTTCATCGTCAATATCGTCCCAGAGTCTGACTTCACATAGATCACAAAAACAGTTGAGCTGCTTTAATCGTTCTTCTGCAGCGTCCCTCACGTTGTCAATGTACGCCCACTCCGCCACGGTTCGCGGTTGGGAGTTAGGGGTGTACCACTCCCATATTTGATGCAACTGCGACTTGCTGGTCATCTCCATCACATCGTCAGTATCGTACTGGAGATACTTCCACCTCACGCCTGTTAAGTCGGGACACTCCTTCTCACATACACTCTCCTCTTCCTCATCCGCTGGTAATGATAACTTCCTGATATTGTCCAGTTGGTACACCTTCTCCACCTTCGCCTTTCTTGGTGCATTTGGTGTAACGAGCACCTTTGCTGATGTGCATGGAGAGGAGAACTCCAATGCGGTATTTGGTGTTGTTGGAGGACTTGTCATGTTGTCTTTGAAATGCTGACTTTGAAATGTTTTCTAATTCTTAAGTATCAACAAGCAACCAATCAGAATGAACAGCCAATGAATGATGAGCATGAAAGGATATAAGCAAAGTGACATCCGTGTCATTTCACTCTGTCTTTGAGACGTATAAGTGAAGTATTCTCTAGCGAATTCTGCTATTATTTGAGGTGTACAAGTGAATTCCAAATTTGAGACATATTAATTGAGTGAAGTCTCTATCTT
Organism: Prostheceraeus crozeri; assembly: GCA_907163375.1. NCBI lineage: Eukaryota > Metazoa > Platyhelminthes > Polycladida > Euryleptidae > Prostheceraeus > Prostheceraeus crozeri. The sequence goes on along the minus strand of CAJQUW010013616.1, from coordinate 12,861 downwards.
ATTGAAGCATCAACCTTAAACATAATTTCGTTCAAATGGTAAGTTGAAAATTTCCTCTCTCATCTCCCTCAAACGTGTGGCTAATAGCATCTTCCTCAATTTCAGGCATCAACTTCATCACCAACACCCTCCCTTCTCGAGGAAAGTTTAGAGTTGTTGAGTCAAGGTAGGTTGTAACAATATACTGACACTTGAACAGAGATGAAAGAATGATTTCTCTTTCAGGTGATACCAGTTCCATCTCGTGCGAGTCCATATCAACATTGTCGCGGGAATGCGACGATCGGCAATGTGCTGACTGTGGACACATCTTCACGAGGAAGCGTGATCTCACCCGACACATCAAGCGAGGTGTTTGTCGACCTAAGCCGGCATCAATCTCCGAAGGTAGGGATGATTCTGTTAACGATGTCTCCTTTTCTTGCGACTTGTGCGCTCAGTCTTTCGAGACACGTTTTGAACTATCTTCGCACAGACTTCAACATACACACGCGAACGATACCTACACCAACGGTACCTCCTCTATCCGACTCACTGAAGTGTCCATAAATAATTTAGTGAGGAACTACCAGATGGACTCCTCAGAAACCATTGCTAACTTTGAGGAATGGTTTTCATCAAAATTCATCATTGATAGAAGCGCTCTTCAACAATTTAGACAATTTTAGGATGAAGGCGCTCATCTATCTTAAAATAAAATATGTAAAAATCGACCACCATACTGGACAAATAATAGAGAGGTTGGAGTTTCACATACCCTCCTCTCCTGCAACCGAAGTTGTAGACTGTGAGTCTTGGATAAATTTTCATATCCAAGGGTTAAAATTAAATATAGATAAATTTAACGAGCGTGATAGTGGACTCGTTTTTGATGGTATTGAGACCGCCATGATTAAAATCAGTTTATTAGGAAATCATAGTGGTCGAGGCTCCTTTAAACTTCCGAAAAATTTAAGAAATAAAGCAGCAGTCATTTCTGTAGATTGCGAATCGCAATGTTTTAAGTATGCCGTCCTCTCCATTCTCCACTATAATGATGTGCAGAATAGTCGATACCGCAAGAGTAAGTATCAACAGTGGGAGAATGAATTAAACTTCGATGACTGTAATAGTGACGATATGAAAATTAAAGATATAGAAAAATTTGAAAAATTGAACAACATCAAAATAGTTCTCCATGTTTGGGGAAAAGGATTGAAGGGTGTGCGCTACAACTCGCGTTCGAGTTGTTATGAACGTACAGTAAACCTGTTATTAGTAAAACAGGATGATAGTGAGGAATGGCACTACTGCGGTATTCCCAAAATCTCTCGCTTATACCACCACTTAGAAAACTCTAGTAGAGAGTTATATTACTGCGACAGATGTATTCGCCACTTTAGGAGGAAAACTAAATTTGAAACTCATTACGAATGGTGTAAGCGAGGTAAACTGCAAATGGAGCGCATGCCCAAAGATAAGGAGTTTTCATATAGAGAGAATGGTGATGAATTAAGTCCTCTTCGTGTCATCTATGCTGACATCGAATGTTATATCGATGATAACATCCATCGACCAGCAGCCATTTCCTGCTATGAAGTATGGCATGATCACTTTAGGGGTAGGCAAAATAAAATGCGCGTCTGGCAAGGTGAGGATTGTATTTACCAATTCCTACAATTCCTCGAACAGGCTGTAAAATTTCAACAAAAACATGATGGTGAACTCTATCGCAGATCATTGCATATGACAGCAGATGATCAAGCAAAATTTGATAGTTGCAACATTTGCCACAAATGTAGGAAAACATTTGACGATGATAAGATTAAGAAAGTGCGCGACCATGATCACATCACTGCTAAATTTAGAAACGCACTCTGTTCAAAATGCAATTTTTCACTTAGGATGAAACGGCGTACATTACCCGTCATTTTCCATAATTTCAAGGGCTACGACAGCCATATGATAATAAAAGGAGGTTTAGGTCAAATGAAAGAGTGGAAGCTTGATGTAATAGCGCAAACGAGAGAGAAGTTTATGGCCATGACAGCAAAAGTGCCTGTCGATAAAACTAAAGAAAATAAGACGGTCTATTTTGATATAAAATTTTTAGATTCCTACCAATTTATGACTGCATCACTGGCCTCTCTCGTGCAAAATCTAAAGTCTCTTCCACTAACACAAAATCTTATGAAACAATACCCAAATCTAACCGATGAAGTCATCACACGGAAAGGAGTCTTTCCATATGCATATTTTGATGCGATTAGTAAACTCGGCGAGACTTCTCTTCCGCCCATAGATAAATTTAAAAATGAATTGACCGGCGCAGAATGTAAGACCGAAGATTATGATCATGCACAAGATGCATGGATAAAATTTGACTGCCATACATTTGGCGAATATATGATTGCCTACCTTAAGTTAGATGTATTTTTGCTGGCTGATGTATTTCAGGAGTTTCGACGAGTGGCATTAGAAGAAGATAAGTTAGATCCCGTCCACTTTGTCAGTCTGCCAGCCATGTCATTTAAGTCTGCTTTTAAAATGACTGGTGAGACCATTCATCTCTTACAAGATCCAGAGATGTATAATTTATTTGAGCGAGGAATTCGCGGGTGGTCTCACATTTGTAAATAAACATAGGTTAAAATCTGAAACAGTAGGCAATGACCAGACTCATCTGAAGTATTATGACCAAAATAATTTGTATGGTAGTTCATTATCCAAACCGCTACCTCACTCTGAGTTTAGCTGGTTAGATGATAGTGATATTCAACATTTCTCCAACCCTTCTAACATACTAGCAATTCCAGATGAAGGTGATTGGGGATATTATTTTGAGATAGATCTAATCTATCCAAATAATATTAAACATAAAACCGTAGATTTTCCACTCGCACCCGAATCAGGTGAAGTGAGTAAAGATATGTTTTCCGACTTTATGAAACAATTTCATAAAGATTTAGAATCATGTGGACAACCCGACTATAAGCCTTGTCGCAAACTTTTACTCACCCAGTATGATAAAGAAAACTATCTAGTCCACTTTAGCATCTTAAAATTTTATTTAGAAATGGGTATGATTTTAAAAAGAGTTCACCGCATTATTAAATTTAGACAGAAAGCCTTCCTCAAGCCATATATTGATAGCAACAGCCAGAAACGTGCACTAGCCCAAAATAACTTTGAAAAAGATTTTTATAAATATAAGAACAACAGTCTATTTGGTAAGACGATGGAGGATGTTAGAAAGCGCGTAAACTACAAACTAGTTAATGATGATCAAAAGTATCACAAATTGACCTCATCACCTCTATTCATCGATAGAGACATTATCGATGAGGACCTTATAGGTGTTAAAATGATAAAATCTGAAGTTGAGTTGTGCAAACCCATCTATATTGGTCAAGCTGTACTAGATTATTCTAAGCTTGAAATGTACCAACTCTTTTCTTTATAAAATACTAAAACCATGTCCTCTCGTAAAAGAGGTTCGTTTGTTGGGTGGTGATACAGATAGTTTCTTCTTAGGTATTACCACTCAAAAAGATTTAAATTTCAATGAAGTAGGAAAATCTTTGGAAAGATATTTTGATACATCAAATTATCCTGCTGATCATCCACTCTACTCCATCAAAAATAAGGCAAAACTTGGCTGCTTTAAGGATGAGACAGCAGGGAAGGAAATAGATGAAATGATTCTCCTCCGTCCAAAAATGTATTCTATGAAATTAAAGGATAGTGATGATAGCATTAAGCGCGCTAAAGGCATATCAAAATCCATTGTGCAAAATATGAAACATAAGAATTTCAGGAAAGCCTATAGAAATAAAAATATAACGTTTGTCAATATGACAATCTTAAAATCTAAGTCGCATGAGATCAAAACTCATACTTTTAGGAAACGGGCGCTTTCAGCATGGGAGGATAAGAGGTGCTGGTTAGAACACAACATATCTCTTCCACATGGACATCCTGACACAAACATACACCACCCAAAAGAATTAAACTCACACTACCACATTCAGGAGACGTCTTAGCATAATCATCCTTAACTTAGTATTTTGATGTTGATTTCTGTAGATAAACATGTTGTTTTATGTATCGCATGAGATTGTTTTTTCCTTGTGAATATGTGTCCACATCTGTACATTCCCCATGTGATGACTTTTCCACTGAAAGACATTTTTCCTATCCCTGTATATTTCCACCCTTCACGAAGTAAAAAGACTTTTTGTATATAACAATGTTTATTGAAGTGCGCTCATGTATATATTTTCAGTGGATGTTGTATAAAGTCTGTTGCTTCACATTCATGTACATATTTCAATAAACATATCACAATGACTTCACTTTGTTTTCCGAAACACTAACGTTATGAGGGATTTAGTATCTTTCACATGGATGCACTCTTGTAAACCATTGGTAATTTTGATAGCAATAGAGGGTATAGTTTGTTTGACGACGGGATGATAGAAAATAGATTCAAACATCTTCTCGACTATTCCATATGAAGCGTCTTTATCATGAATGAAATCACGTAAAATGTATTCTTTTTTCTCACCAACAGAAATAGGTAGAATCAAATCACTTTGAATGTAAAGGTGCTGTTCATGTTTATCAAGTGTCATTGGTGTTTCTATACCAATCGTATGCGCAGCAGCAAACACTGTTTGTAGCATTGAAAAAACAAAGAGTTTTTTCAAATTTTTACTCAATTGACATTGAATGTCATCACCCAGTTTCAGAACAACGCGTTGATTTTCAATTGAAAACGAAATGTGGTGTGTCTTTGCATCATATTTACTTTTCATCACATGCTTCAACTTCTGTTGTATATAAGGATTTACTACATGAATGAAGCTTTCAACTGTATGATATAGACGCGGCATTATATTGATAGCAACTTTAGATTCTTCATAAGACTGGTAAATTTTCTTGATGCGATCGCCATAGATGTCCACCCACCATTCATCATTAACTGAATCAGCTTTAGTGTGATATTCATGAGAAGCATACACCACACCGCTTCCAATAATAGGTGTATAATGTCTTACAAAATGAGACGCAAGGTTGGAGAGAAATAAACTGTAAGTTTGTCATTATATTTCTGATATAACCAACTTATTTTTGTCCGCCATAATTTTCTCTCCATACTTCTTACCCACAGTCTCATTCCATCGTTTTACTAACTCAATAAGTGATAAAGGTTGAACACCACGCTTTTTCAAAATGATGCGTTCTTCGCATTCTACAACATCTTCATCAAATATTTTAAATCTATAATGAAATTTGTTGATTCGATTTGAATAAACTTTTCTAACATTTGCAGTAGCAATTGACGTTAGATGTAGTCAATGACCAAAACCAAGATGTGGATAGAATTCACTATCCAACTCAGCGTAAGACCTTTAGTAAAAGAATGAAAGCGGAGGAACTGTCTCCCACTCCAATGATAGATAGTAAACTCATAAGCTTTCTGATTTTTATTCTTCATGATGGAAGTATTACCACTGTTGAATGCCTTAATAATTTTCTCATTCCCAAATGGCTCATAAGAATCTGATTTTATCTGAATCCATTCAAAGTTCCACTTTCCATCTGACGTTAAATTGTATGGGAACTGAAATGCATTATTCATCGTTATTCCATCATGGGTGCGAGGAGTCAATATCATTTCTTCCAAATCATTCACATTCTGAATATTGCTATCATAGCAAATACTAGAAACGCCAACCTCCCATTCACCTACTAAATGCAGTGGGCGATTTAATTCTACACGATAGTCTGATGGTTTATTTTTTGGGAAATTTATTTCAAAAAGCATTACTGGGCAAGTAGATTAGAAACGAGTCCTTATTTTCACTTTCCATATTATTCACATTGGAAAAATATATTAGCATACGTTTGCATTAACTCTTCATTCGGAAATGGAGTGTGATACTTGTCACAGCATCTTTATGAAAAGGAATCAACGCACCAGCATCGTCATAAATGGCAATATCAATTTGTGGGATGTAGTTTGATTTCAGCTTTGTATAATGCACTTTCTTGAAAGTATGCTCAGATAAAATACTGCAGCTCTTTGGCTGGTATGGTATCATTGCTAGCAATGGAGCTTCAACATCTCCCACACGTACATCTTCACCAATATTGGAATATATCTGAAAATAGTTAATACGACGCGATAGCGACATGTCTGCGCTAGCTTTGGTTACAGTACCACTTTTAAAGATATTTTGGTCAAAACCCAAAATGTCCATTATAGTTTTATCCATAATTAGTTCAATACCTTTTCCACTTATAGTGAGAGACAAAGTACCTTCTTTTTCAGAAAATGAAATATGTTGCTCATTAATCACTTCATTTAAATAATCTACAACCAATTTAACCGAAGTAATAATGCGAGGCATCAACACTCTTGTTTCATGTAAGAAACCACCAAAAGGCTCTACACACTTTCTGTATAAAGATACGGCCCAGTCTGTATCAAATTGATTTGACCTTTCACATGGTAAATGTTGCATATCAGATTTTCCATGAACAGCTGCAGAACGATGTCGTAAGAACTGATGAAAATCTTTTGAACAAACTAATACTAGATCATCATCATTTAAATTTGGCGCGTTATTGCAATATGATCTAAGATGATTTGATATAAGTCAATGGTTGCCACATTGTTTTAACCATCAACTCGAAGGAGATAATTAAATTTCTTCAATAATGTTTCAGGAGTCATGTTTGTCTTTCTTGGCTTAATCACAATCTTCTTCACCAACGTCTTCTCATTTCTTGGAATAAGATCTACATAATAAGCTTCCTCTCGATATATTAACTGTTTATGACCACTTATGTGGTAATTAACGTTAAAATTATCATAGCTTGTTAAGGCGCTAGCGAGGTAGCCTAAATCATTTCTTTAACTTGGACTTAAACCAACAATCCAATCTTTCTCAACTACATGATGTACATAATTATAATCATCATTGTGCGGAGTAAATTGGACAATATGTTTACACCGCTTTAGATTCAAGAAATCATATATAAACTTTTGTACATGATTAGAAGAGATCTTTCTTTGACCACTGTGGAATCGAGATATTAGCCTCGGCACCATCCTTTTCCACATTGAAACAGCTGCTACGCCGTCACTCTGAGTAGATGTAATAGTCATCTACCTCAATGATCAAAAGTATAGGACACAGTCCTGCTAAAAACAAGTTGAGTGACACCCACTTCCCAATTCCCATTTAGCTGTTGTGCATTATCAATGGGAGTAGAAAAGAGTGCGGCTCGATTACTAGTAAATCTCTTTGTAGCCGCATTGCTAAGCAAAATATGATACAACGACATTTTTATATTGCTAATCTGCAACTTTGCATAACATCATGAAGACTTGGATTTTGGACTCTCTACAATATATCAGAGTTGATCGTGATGGAAACGTTCATTTCAAAAATTCTCATGGTCATACATCAAGGAGGTATTACATTAACATGGCGACAATTTGTCAACGCTCAATGATAACCATGGAGGGATTTGGAATATTTTGAAACATTACAGATTCATCTCCTTGGTCGTGATCAAAGTTTGCGCGCTAGGGTCGTGTAATACCATTACCAGAAATGAAATTCAAAACTACCATTCTCATTCCGCAACCAACTGTTTCTCATTTCGCAAATACAATTGGTGAGAGAGTATAGAAATACATACATCGCTCCATCATGACATTTATTCGTCCGTGAGATCAACGCCTACTCTATGCAAATCTTAATCATATATGAATACCCTCCCATTTCACACAACAACTAAACACACGCACCAAGAGTTGTAATTAGATTCCCTACAACGTATTGAAACGGATCATGATCGAAACGTCTATTTCCAAAGATTCAACTGGAAATGTGAGAAGAGAGTTTTCTTTATCTTATCGTCATTTTCATCTCTACATCATATCCTGAAGGACTTGAATACTTTTCTATATGAAAAACATTCCACGTATTGAAATCGCATCTGGCAGCGCGTCAACCAATCCGGCGAATTCAACCCCTATCATTCCAACTCATACTAACTCACATTTCATCAAGGTGTTGGGTTAATGGATTTTGTAAGGTAGGTACTCGCGCGCTTTGTCTACTGTCGTGCAGCTTGAAGCGCAATCGCGGGTGTGGTGGTGGTATAGTGTGGGGTGTTAAGGTAGGTGGCGGTGTAGTCGGTGGGTATTGATGGGTGGGTGGTGGTGTGTGGTGTGGGGGGTATAAGGTGTACGTGGGTGGGGTTTATTGGGTGTGGATGGGGCGGGTGGGGGTAGGTGTTGGTATGTGTGTAGGTTTTGGGTGTGCGGTGAGTGGGTGGTATGTGTTATGGTATGGGATGGTCGTGTGGTGTGTCCCCCCCCCGTGGGTCAAAAGGGTGTATAGGTGTAAGGGTGTGTGGTTAGGGACGTGTGGGTGGTCGGTGGTGGGTCGGGTGTTGGGTAGGGTGTGGGGTGTAGTCTTGGGTAGTGGGGGTTCGGTGTTGGTAGGGGTCCAAAGGGGGTCTGGGTAGGGTTATGTCTAAGGTGGTCATTGGGTGGGTAGTAGGTAGGTCTGTGGGTTGTTGGTAGGGGTAGCGTGTCTGGGGTAACGGTATTATGGTGGGTGGTGGGGAGTGATGTGTAGTGAGGTGCGGTGAGCGTTTTGGTTGAAGGTGTGTGTAGGTGTATGGGTTCTGTGTCAAATATTTGATGGTGTAAGTGGTGGTGGTAGTAAGGGTTATGTTGTGTGTTAGGGTTGTGTAGTCTCGGTGTAAGTGGGGGGTTGTGTGGTAATGGTGTTGTGGTGTTGGTTAGGGTGTGTGGTAGATAGGGGGAGTCTTTGGGGTAGGGAGCTGGGAGGGGGGTTGTAGGGTGGGGGGGTGTAGGGTGTGGTCTGTGTAGTGACGGGGGTTGTTGTGGTAGGAATGTAGTAATGTAGGTGATTGTAGTTAGGGGTGAGTGCTATGTGGGTAAGTATGGGTGGTAGAGGGTGGGGTAGTTAGTATAGTCAGGTGGTGTGGATGTGTTTAGGGCGGTTGGTAACTTGAGTAGGAAAATTGTGTAGGTAGCGTGTATCGTGTGGTATAGGGTTTTTGTAGTGTAGTAAGTGTAGGTGTGGGTGGTTGGTATTGTAAGTGTGGGTAGGTAGTAGTTGTTGGATTGTGGGTGTAATAGAGTGTACCGGGTTCGTGGGGTAGTTGGTGTTGTTGGTGTGTGGGTAGGGGGGGTAAGTAGTGTCTTGTTGGTCTGGGGGGTTGGTACTGGGTCTGTAATGTGATGTTGGTTGTGTTAGGGTAGGTGGTGTGGTGGCGTAGGGTGGGTATGGTAGGGAGGGTGGTCATTGGTGGGGGTAGGTATGGGTGGTAGTATGGTTTTTGTGGTGTTGTTGTTGTAGGTGCGTAATGAAGAGTATTGTAGCGGTGGTTAGGGGGGTGGGTAGTAGTGTGGAGGGTGGGTAGGTAGAGTGGGGGGGTAGGGGTTAGTAGTTGGGGTGAGTGTTGTATTAATCGGTGTGGGTTGTGGGTAGTATGGTAAAACACAAAATAGTAGGTGTGGTAGAGACGGGGGATTTGGTGGGTGTTGTGTAGGTGGTAGTGGGTATGGGTATAGGGGTTGTAGTATGTTGTGGTAAGGGATGTCAGGGGTTGTCGGTTGGTAATTGTTGGGTGTCAGGTGTGGTAGTGTAGGTGTAGTGGGGGGTGTGGGGTGGTGTGGGGAAGTACTCCGTTTGTGGGGGTGTGGGTATGGGTTGTCATGTAGGGGTGGTAGGTGTGTGTTGGTAGGTGTGTTGTATAGGGTTCGGTACTGGTCGGTGGTATGGTTCTGTAGAGGTGTGTAGGGGGTAGGTGGGTAGGTGTGTGGTGGTCCTCCTGGTGTGTTGTGGTGTAGAGGGTGTAGTAGTGGTGTGTTGGGTATACAGGGTATGTGTGTGTGGGGTTAGGGGTAGGGTAGAGTATTTTGTGTTGGTGGTGGGGGTGTAGTATGTGTGTATATAGGTGGAAGGGTGTAGTGTAGGGTTGGTGGTGGTGGTAAGGTTGGTTTGGTGTAGGTCGGGATTGTCAACGTTGTGGTGGGGGGTGTCGGTTATTTTGTCTGTGTCGTTGGGTTGCGTGGTGGGTCCTTGGGATGAGGGTATAATGTGTCAGTGTGGGTTGTGTGGTTATGTATGTTTGTGGGTCGTAAGTGGTGTGGATCTTTGTGGTGTGTTAGTGGTATGGTTGGTTTGTATTTTTGGGGTGGTGGTAAGTGGATGTGGGTGGGTGGGGGTGGGTTGGGTGGTGTGGTGGGGTGGTAATAACGTGGTGTATAGGTGTGGGTGTGATGTTAGGTGTGTGTTTTTGTTGATGTAGTGGGTGTTGGTGGTAGTGGTATGCTTGTGGTTTAGGGGTTTTAGTCGGGGGGTGTCTTGGGTTGCTTGGTCGTGTAGTTTCTGGAGTGTTTTCCTGTCAGGTGGGGTGTTGGTGGGGGTGGTGTGTGTCGGGGGGGTTTGTCGGTGTTCTGTAGGGGGGCGTCTAGTATGGGTGTATGGATCTGTTTGTGTATCCGGTGGGGTCTCATTAGTAATTTCTGTTGGGTGTGGTGAGCTGGATTACTGTGGTCGTGGAGTTGGTGTTTGATTTTTTTTTATTATGGATTAGGGTAGTACTACCCCTTATTTTTTGTGTGTTTCCTTTCCTTAGTGGGAGGTGGTGGTTTTTTTTTTCGTATGGGAAGTTTGGAGTTCTTCTACGTAGGTACGGATATGTTGTATATATGGAATATATTTTAATTCTTTGGAAGTTGGATATTTTTTTATGTTACTTTTCATTTTGATACTAACTACTATTTATATATATATTATTCTATTTTACTGTAATATATTTATTTTATATTACATCTTTGGGGATACGTTTTTTAGTATGATTAGAATACTTTTTTAGGGTATACTCGATGTTCTTTTATTACACTTTTTTCACTTGATAACAGTTTATTTAATATCTTTTGACTTCTTAGAATTGTGTAGTGTTTATGAGTTGAGTGTTGGGTTGATCGGGGATATTACGGTCTTCAGTAGTCGAGTGAACGGGTCTATTGGGTATCAGTGGGATTTATTGGAGTCGAATTATAATTTGTTGTGTAGTTTGAGTTATTTTTTGTCTGTGTTTCCATTGGGTCGTCGTTTGGTGTGTTTTATTTACTCTCAGTTCAGTGTTGTTTCATTTTAATAAGGTAGGATTTTGTCTATTTTGGGTAGTGGGGACGTGTGGTGTTGAACTTAGGTTTGGTCTATGTGTTAAATTTTATAGGTAATGGACTTTATTTTGGGTAACGTTTTTTGTTTATTTACTCCTTAATACAAGTACGTTGTAATAATGTTACTTTTGTTACCGACGATTTTTTGTTACTTACTATTATTAAGGTGTTATTTCTTTTTTTATATATTTTTTTTGTTTTGTTACACTACCTCTATTTACGTTTTTAATATAATAGTGGTGTATTGTTTTCTACTAACTACTATATACAACGGTTATAAATATTTTAGTACTTTAGTTTACGGTTATGTAACTACACTACTATAATTGTATTGTATTTAACTTATCACTTAAATTACTGTACTATGTCTTTATTTTTTGTATTAATACAGTTGCTATTGAAAATTATTATATATATACTGTTATATATCACCTATTATATACTTGTACTTAAGGTTTTTTACTTTACTACATACTAGTGTTAACGGTATACTTTTTATTAATACAGGTTAACTTAGGGTACACCTAGTATTTGTACTCCTATACTAATTTTATACCTGATTAGTGTATTATTTTTACGGTATCTATAACTTAATATTTTATAGATTATTGGTAGTTAGATTTTACTTATAGTAGTTATCACCTTAGTTGACTTTATTAATTACTTACGATTTATTACTTACTAGTAATACTGTTGTTTACACCATTAATTATACGTTTATATTGACTATGAAATTATTGTTATATACGATTTATTAAACCATTATTTATTACCTATTTAATTAACGTTATATTACCGTACTACTACTATTATACACCTTTATTTATTTACATTACCTTCTGTTACTACACCTACCTGTTATATACTACTTATATTATAGTTACTAATTATAACTATTTACTTTACTTGTACTACGCGATGCATCACTACATAAATATGTTATACTACTTTATTTACTGTTATATTAACTTACTATACTTTTACACTATACTGTTATAGTATTTTTATTATACTATTATATTGTACTTACATTATATAATTTATGTACGTACACTGTAATTTACCTACACCACTAAATTAATTATATATAATGTAACACCCCTGTTTTTTATTTACGATACTTTTTTACTTATTTATAATTTACTCCACTATATTATTTGGTACATCTTTAAACCTTATTATACTATAGTATTTTTTACTTTTACCTACGTTATTTACAGTACACCTATTTTACTTATATTTTCTGTTATAATTATTACTACATTTATAATAAGTAATGTTTTACTGATTATAGTTTAGTTCTTACTCTACTACTACTTATACTATTTATTTAGTTTATTTTATGTTGTTGTATAAGTATACATACCTGTTTATACACCTTAACCTAGAACTATTATATAAGTTTAAAAAATACTTTATTGTTACCATATTATAACTTACTTTTTACAGAATATAGTGTGTTAATTATATTACATACATTATACATCTACTAGCTTATTCTAATTATAACTTGTTACGTTTACTTACACCAATTATTTATATCCTGATACTTACTAAATTTTGTGCTCTTATCTGTTTTGTGTCGAGAGTGATTAATCTCCCTTCCCACTGCACATGGGGGAGTACGGTTT